>MU749633.1:0-70558 GCA_026770625.1 Nicotiana glauca | reverse complement strand
CAAAATCGAACCTCAAATGGTCCCTCAAAGCATCATCAAAGATCTCCAATGCTAAGCCCTAGTTTCCCCTAATTTTCACCCTTAATTTCCATAATTTCTAGCTCTAATATGTGAAATAATAGCATAGGAACGAGTTTTAAGTCCAAATTCCTTACCTCAATAAAGTTCCCTTGGAATCCCTCTTTCAAATCATCCAAAAAGCTCCTAAGCTGAGATTAAATGGTGAAATAGTTCAAAATTCGCGAAGGGCACAATTTATATTTTCTGCCCAGGCATTCTCGCATGTGCGGCACAATAACCGCTTCTGCGGTACTGCATATGCGGCCACATAACCGCTTCTTCGGTTCTTCACTTAACGGACCAAATCGCACTTGCACCCAAAATTCCGCACCTGTGGCTTCGCAGGTGCGACCCCACAACCGCATCTGCAGTTCCTGACAGTTCCTCAGTATTCCACTTCAGTGGCTCCTCTTCAGTATGTGCAGCATCGCACCTACGGTCCCCAAATCATAGGTGTGGAAATACCAGAAGCAGCAAAAGTTCAGCAGATGCAAACATTCCTCAAACTCCCCGTCAACCATCCAAAATACACCCGAGGCCTCCAGGACCCAACCAAACATGCCAACCAATCCTAAAACATATTTCAAACTAGTTCCAATCTTCGAAACGTCCAAAACAACTTCAAAACACCTATTTTCGCATCGGATTAAAGCCTAAGAACTCCAAAGTCTTCTAAATTACGCTTTTGATAAAAAAAAACTAAGCAAACCATATCCAAATGAGTTAAAATTTTGCACACACATCCCATATGACACAACGGAACTACTGTAACTCTTGAAATTCCATTCCGGCCCTCGGATAAAAAATCTCACTATCAAACCGGAAACTTTAAAAATTCAACTTTAGGCATTTCAAGCCTAAATTAGCTACGGGCCTCCAAAACACAATATGACCATGCCCCTAAGCCCCAAATCACCCGACGGAGCTAACGGAGCCATCAAATTCCAATTCCAAGGCCGTCTTCATATTATTCCAACTAAGGTCAACTTTCCAACATTTAAGCTCTCATTTAGGGACTAAGTGCCCTAAAAGTGTCCAAAACTCAAAACCGAACGTCCTGATATATCAAAATAGTAGAAATAAACTCGGGGGAAGCAGTTAATAGGGGATCAGAGCGTTAATTCTTAAGACGACCGGCTGGGTCGTCACATCCTTCTACAATTTAACATTTGTTCGTCCTCGAACGAGCATATGGACATACCTGAAGTAGTGAAAAGATAAGGGTAAGGGCTGCGCATATCCTGCTCGGTCTCCCAGGTCGCCTTCTCGACCGGCTGACCCCGCCACTGAACCTTCACTGATACAATGTTCTTTGATCTCAGCTTTCTAACCTTCCTGTCCAATATTGTCACTGGCTCCTCAACATAGGATAGATCCTTGTCCAACTAGACTGAACTGAAATCCAATACGTGCGACGGATTACCGTGATACCTCCGGAGCATCGAAACATGAAATACCAGATGAACTCCTGCCAAGCTGGGAGGTAAGGAAAGCTCATAAGCAACCTCCCCAACTTGCCTCAATATCTCAAAAGGGACAATAAATCTCGGACTCAACTTTCCTTTCTTCTCAAACCTCATAATGCCCTTCATAGGCGAAACCCAAAGCAGAACTCGCTCTCTAACCATATAGGAAACATCACGAGCCTTCCAGTTCGTGTAACTCTTCTGTCTAGTCTAGGTTGTACGGAGTCTATCCTGAAACACCTTAACCTTCTCTAAAGCATCCTGAACTAAGTTTGTGCCCAATAGTCTAGCCTCACCCAGCTCGAACCGACCCACAGGAGATCTACACTGCCTCCTATATAAAGCCTCATACGGTGCCATTTGAATACTGGACTGATAATTGTTGCTGTAAGCAAACTCCATCAATGGCAAGAACTGATCCCAACCCCTCCAAACTCGATCACACACGCACGGAGCATATCCTTAAGAATCTGTATAGTGTGCTTGAACTGCTCATCCATCTAAGGGTAAATGTCGTACTCAACTCTACCTAAGTACCCAACTCATGCTGGAAGGCCCTCCAGAACCATGATGTGAACTGAGTACCTCTATCCGAAATCATGGAAACTGGAATACCATGCAGACGAACAATCTCCCGAATATAGATCTCCGCCAACCGCTCCGAAGAATAAGTAGTACACACAGGAATAAAGTGAGCGGACTTGGTCTGCTGATCCACAATCACCCAAACAGCATCAAACGTTCACTAAGTCCGCGGGAGCCCAACTACAAAGTCCATGGTGATCCGCTCCCACTTCCACTCTGAAATCTCTATCTGCTGAAGCAACCCACCGGTCTCTGGTGCTCATACTTCGCCTGCTGATAGTTGAGGCATTGAGCTATAAGCCAAATTATATCTTTCTTCATCCGCCTCAACCAATAGTGCTGCCTCAAATCCCGGTACATCTTTGCGGCACCTGGATGAATGGAATATCGCAAACTGTGGGACTCCTTTAGAATCAGCTCCCGAAGTCCATCAACATTAGGTAAACAAACCCGACCCTACATCCTCAATACTCCGTCCTTACAAATGGTCACATCTCTGGCATTACCATGCTGAAACATGTCCTTAAGGACAAGCAAATGAGGGTCATCATACTGTCGCTCCCTGATACGATCAAATAAGGAAGACCAAGAAACCACGCAAGCTAGAACCCAACTAGGCTCCGAAAGATCCACCCTCACGAACTGGATGGCTAAGGCCTGAACATCCATTGCCACAGGCCTCTGATGCTGGTAGATAATCCAAACTCCCTAAGCTCTTCGTCCGGCGACTCAAATCATTGGCCACCATATTGGCCTTGCCCGGGTGATACAGAATAGTGATATCATAGTCCTTCAGCAACTCTAAGCACCTTCTCTGATGCAAATTTAGATCCTTTGCTTAAACAGGTGCTGCAAGCTCCGATGGTCAGTATAAATCTCACAAGCACACTGTATAGATAATGGCACCAAATCTTTAGGGCGTGAACAATGGCAGCTAATTCAAGGTCGTGGACATGGTAATTCTTCTCATGTATCTTCAACTGTTTGGATGCGTGGGCAATCACCCTACTGTACTGCATCAACACCGCCCCGAGGCCAACCCTCGAGGCATCACAATAGACCGTATAAGACCCTGAACCTGTAGGCAATATCAAAACTAGAGCCTTAGTCAAAGTTGTCTTGAGCTTCTGATAGCTCGCCTCACACTCTTCCTTCCACTAGAACGGAGCACCTTTCTGGCTCAGTCTGGTCATGGTGGTTGTAATAGATGAAAACCCCTCCCCAAAACGATGGTAGTAACCCACCAAACCGAGAAAACTACGGATCTTTGTAGTTGAGTATGGTCTGGTCCAACTCTGCACTGCCTCTACCTTCTTCGGATCCACCCGAATACCCTCACTCAATACCACGTGGCCTAAGAATGCCACGGAATCCAACTAAAACTCACATTTTGAGAACTTTGCATCTTTTCCCACAGAGTGTGAAGCACAGTCCTCAGGTGCTGCTCATGATCTTCTCGACTACACCAAAATGTCATCAATGAAGACAATGACAAAAGATCAAGATATGGCTGGAATACACTGTGCATCAAATGCATAAAGGCTGCTCCGGCATTGGTCAGCCTAAATGACATACCAAGAAACTCGTAATGACCATACCGAGTTCTGAAAGCAGTCTTCAGGATATCTGGCTCCTGAATCTTCAACTGATGGTAACCTGAGTGCAAGTCAATCTTAGAAAACTCCTATGCACCCTGAAGCTTGTCAAACAGATCATCAATACGAGGCAAAGGATAACGATTCTTCATCGTAAACTTGTTCAATTGGCGATAATCAATACACATACGCATAGAACCATCCTTTTTCTTTGTAAAGAAGATAGGAGCACCCCAAGGTGATACACTAGGTCGAATGAAACCTTTATCAAGTAATTCCTGCAATTGATCCTTCAACTCTTTCAACTTAGGAGGAGCCATACGATACGGAGGAATGGAAATGGGCTGAGTACCCAGCAACAAATCAATGCCAAAATCAATATCTCTATCAGGTGGCATGCCTAGAAGATCAGTTGGAAATACATCGCAAAAGTCCCGTACTACTGGAACTGAATCAACTGAAGGGGTATCAATACTGACATCTCTCACATAGGCTAGATACGCATCACAGCCCTTCTCAACCATACACTGAGCTTTAAGGAAAGAAATAATTCTACTGGGAGTGTGATCTAAAGCACCCCTCCACTCAACACGTGGCACACCTGGCATAGCCAGCGTCACGGCCTTGGCATGACAATCAAGAATAGCATAATGGAGCAAAAACTAGTTCACGCCCAAGATAATATAAAAGTCTACCATGCTGAGCAACAATAAATAGGCTCTAGTCTCAAAACCACTAAGAGCAACCAAACACGACCAATAAACGCGGTCCACAATATGAGAATCTCCCACAGGAGTAGAAACAAAAATAGGGGAACTCAAAGAATCTCGAGGTACACCCAAATGTCTAGAAAAATAAGAAGACACATAAGAATAAGTGGAGCCTGGATCGAATAGAGTCGATGCATCTTTGTGACAAACTAGTATAATACCTGTGACACATATCCAATAAGTCTCTCGAGATGCCATCCCGCAGTCTAGCTCACAGTACACGGGGATCTACCAGAATCTCATTCTGTAGTCCCAAACATAAATACCCAGTACTGAGAGAATCTACCGGGTGCATTCCCGTAGTTCCATATAACTATATGCGGGGATCTACCGGAATCCCACATATGTAGTCCCAAATATAAACAAACAAGGGGAAGCTACCAGAATTCCACATCTATAGCCGCAATGTAACGACACAGCAACAATAGGAGAAATACTCAGGAAAATCAATCTTCATATTAAGGCAAACAAATAGTCTAGCCTAGCATGCTGCACAGAGTTCGGGTAATACAGTTAACGAATAAGGCAATTTAATCACTTAGACATGTTTTTCCTGAGATAACACATGCTTAAATAGTACAAGCAATAAATAGGAAATAAACATACTAGTAGTACTTAATGAAAAATCAGATTTCCAACAATTAGCACAAGTACACACTCTCACCTTATGTACAAGGCATTTCAATAATCAAATATTCCAAATCCTAAGGAAAAAGTCCGCCACACAAGGTTAGGTAAGCCACTTACCTCGAACCAACTCAAAATCAACTCGAAACCACGTCCTTGCCACGAGTACTCGACTCCAAATGGCTCAAATCTATTCAATTTAATTGCATATTATAAATAACACTTCAAGTAACTGATTCTATAATTAAACTCTAAGCTAATACGCGAAATTAGGTAACATGACCAAAATGTCCCTCGGGCTCACGTCTCGGAATCAGGTAAAATTTATATTTTCAAAATAGTCACACTCTCATGAGTTCATGCATACCAAAATTACCAAAATCGAACCTCAAATGGTCCCTCAAAGCATCATCAAAGATCTCCAATGCTAAGCCCTAGTTTCCCCTAATTTTCACCCTTAATTTCCATAATTTCTAGCTCTAATATGTGAAATAATGGCATAGGAACAAGTTTTAAGTCCAAATTCCTTACCTCAATAAAGTTCCCTTGGAATCCCTCTTTCAAATCATCCAAAAAGTTCCCAAGCCGAGATAAAATGGTTAAATAGTTCAAAATTCACGAAGGCAACAATTAATATTTTTTGCCCAGGAATTCTCGCATCTGCGGCACAATAACCGCTTCTGCGGTGCCGCATATGCGGCCACATAGCCTCTTCTGCGGTTCTTCACTTAACAGACCAAATCATACATGTGGCTTCACAGGTGAGGCCCCACAACTGCATCTATGGTTCCTGACAGCTCCTCAGTAGTCCGCTTCTACGGCTCATCATCCGCATGTGCGGCGTTGCACCTGCGGTCCCCAAATCGCAGGTGCGGAAATACCAGAAGCAACAAAAGTTCAGCAGCTACATACATTCCTCAAACCCTCCGTCAACCATCTAAAATGCACCCGAGGCCCTTGGGACCTCAACCAAACATGCCAAACAATCCTAAAATATATTTCAAACTGGTTCCAATCTTCAGAACACCCAAAACAACATCAAAACATTTATTTCGCATCGGATTCAAGCCTAAGAACTCCAAAATCTTCAAAATTAGGCTTTTGATAAAAAAACATAACCAAACCACATCCGAATGACCTTAAATTTTGCACACACATCCCAAATGACACAATGGAACTATTGTAATTCTCGGAATTCTATTCTTGCCCTCGGATAAAAATCTCACTATCGAACTGGAAACTTCAAAAATTCAACTTTCAGCAATTCAAGCCTTAATTAGCTACAAACCTCCAAAGCACAATCCGACCATGCCCCTAAGCCCAAAATCACCCGACGGAGCTAACGGAACTACAGATTCCTATTCCGAGGCCGTCTTCACATTGTTTTGACTACGATCAACTTTCCAACATTTAAGCTCTCATTTAGGGGCTAAGTGTCCCAAAACTCTCCGAAACTCAAAACCGAACGTCCCGGCAAATCAAAATAGCAGAAAGAAAATCAGGGGAAGCAGTTGATAGGGGATCGGGGCATTAATTTTTAAGACGATCGGCCGGGTCATCACATTAGTAGATATACTTGTATATGTTTGTTGCAGTCAAAGTGTGAAGCATTTGTTGTGTTGAAGGACTTCTTTACTATGGTGCAAAATCAATTTGGCTTGAATGTAAAAAAATTAAGATCACACAATGGTACTGAATTATTTAATTCAAAGTGTAATGAGTTAATGAGTTCATTAGGCATAGTAAATCAAAGTAGCTTCCCATACACACCCCAACAAAATGGGTAGTGGAGAGAAAACACAGGTATATACCGGAAGTAGCTAGAGAATTAAAATTTCAGAGCTCTTTACCAAATAGATTCTAGGGTAGCTGTGTTAAGGCAATATTTTACTTGATATCAAATGGCCTACCTCTATTGTATCAAGGAAATTACCTTATGAGGTCCTCTATAAGAAGCCAACAAACATTGAGCATATGCAGGTTTTTGGATGTTTGTGTTTTGCTAGCACTCTACCTAGAGGAGACAAATTTTCTCCAAAAGCTAAGAGAGTTGTATTGATAGGATATTTAGAAACAAAAAGGTTACAGATTATATGATTTGGAGAACAGAACATTTCTAGTGAGCAGAGATGTTTCTTTCAGAGAACAAGTATTTCCTTTCAAAGGAATGGCTTCAGACTTAGATGACATATTCCCACAAGATCCTCCTGAGCTAAGACCGATTGAAATACCCTCCAATCCCAATACTTCTCAATTTTATTCTCCTGATATCACTGCACAACATGAAGATATATCTTCAAATATCACACACATATATCTTCAAATAGCAGGAAGAGGCAGACATTAGCATGAATTTAGATCCTTTAGCTATAGATACAGTTGAGGAAACTGAAGGCATTTCACCAGAAGAAGATACATTGGAAGATGTTAGAAAATCAGGAAGGATCTTAAGACCACATATATGGCTGAAAGACTATGTGACACCAGGGAAATTCACAGGAAATAGCCTATACCCCAATTCTCAAAGACTCTCATATGCTAAACTCACTGTAGGATATCCGTCATATTTGAAGGCTTTCTCAGCAAACATTGAGCCTGTTCATTTAAGGAAGTTGTGCAAGATAGCAAGTGGATTGAGGCAATGCAGCAAGAGATACATGCATTAGAAGAAATAACACATGGGAACTGGTTGATCTACCACCGGGAAACTAGGTTAATGGATCAAAATGGGTTTATGAGATAAAACATAATGCAAATGGAGAGGTGGAGAGATTCAAGGCCAGATTAGTGGCTAAAGGCTACAATCAGAAGGAGAGATTAGACCACTATGAGACATTCTCCACAGTAGCAGAGATGGTAACTGTTAGAACCATCATTAGCATTGCTGCAATAAAAGGATAGAATTTGCGTCAAATGGATGTGAATAATATCTTTCTACAAGGGTACTTGTATGAAGAAGTGTACATGGGATTACCACAAGGCTTTCAGAAACAGGGGGAGAAGAAAGTTTGCAAGTTACTAAAGTCATTCTATGGGTTGAAACAGGCATCAAGACAATGGAACATTAAGTTGACAGATGCGTTGGTTACATATGGTTATTTGCAGAGTAATTATGATCATTCCTTATTCAACAAAAGGCACGGTTCAGATCTAGTCATCATACTTGTTTTTGTAGATGACTTGATAATCACTGGCAACAGTCTTAAAATAGTTGATGATGCTAAGAAGACATTACAAAGTCAGTTCAAAGTGAAGGATTTGGGTGAACTAAGATACTTCCTTGTTAATGAGGTCCTTAGATCACAAAAGGACATTCTACTGAATCAAAGAAAATCTGCACTTAAATTGATTTCAAGTATTGGTTGAGTGAGTCTAAACCTGTTTCAACACCTCTGGAGATGAATCAAAATCTCACCACAGTAGAATATGATGCTCATTTGGGAAGGCTAGGAGATCCAAATTTGAAGGACGTTACTGCATACCAGAAGCTAATTGGGAAGCTCTTATATTTGACAATCACATGACCTGACATCAGCTTTGTAGTAAAAACATTGAGCCAGTACATGCAAAGTCCAAAACAATCTCATATGGATGCAGCTTTGAGAGTGGTTAAGTACATCAAAGGAGCACCAGGCCGAGGAGTTCTTCTACATGCAAGGCCAATTGACAAATTAACTGCCTACTGTGATGCAGACTAGGCTGCTTGTCCTAATACTAGGAGGTCAATGACATGTTATGTTGCCAAGTTAGGGAGCTCCTTAATCTCATGGAAATTAAAAAAACAACAAACAATTACTAGGAGCTCTGCAGAAGCAGAATATAGAAGTATGGCAAGTGTGACATTAGAAGTTGCTTGGTTATCAGGAGTTCTGGAAGAATTGGAGATACCAATTTCTAAACATATGCAACTGCTCTATGACAACAAGGTAGCCATTCAAATTGCTGAGAATCCTATCTTCCATGAAGTGACCAAGCACACAAAAATAAATTTTTGCTTTGTCAGATAGAAAATTAAATCTGGGCTCCTCATACCACACCATGTCAGTTATGCATTTCAACTTGCACACTTGCTCACCAAAGGTCTATCTCCAGCTCAACATCACTTATTAATCTCTAAGCTTTGAGTGTTGGATCTCTTCTACCCTTCAGCTTGAGGGATAGTATTAAAGACTTAGTAGTAATGTTAGTTAAGATAGGTATTTTAGTCTTTTTACCCTTATCACACACGTGACTCGTATGAGGGGATTCGTATAAAAGCAGATATTATGCACTAAATGAGTTAGTTTTTAGATAATAACAGAATTCATCTTCTTCCTTCAGCTATGTTCTTCTTCTTCATTGCATGCAATTGTGATTTAGTCTAGATCTCTACTCAGATTTTATCACTGATTCTTTCTCGATGTGGCAATTTTATGATCCTTTTCCCTATATCAATTAAAAACTACACTATTTGAAGTCTCATTATGGATAGCCCTGTGATTTTGAGGCATTTTCTAGGTGCATTTTTGTAGTGTGGAACTTGGATTCAGAACATGCTAGGAGGCTACCGTTACTCTCACACTTGTGCTTAGATAAACTTGTTGAATAAAGGAAACATGGGACTTTTGGATCTCTATCTCTTCCATTTTCGATATGTTAAGATATCATCTGGTTATCGCATTCTTGGTTTTTGAGAGGATATGTGTGATCATGTTTTAGGCTAATTAAACGAAGTCTTCATGAAAAAGCAAAAATATGGGATAAATATTAAAGGCATATCATCATAAGAAGCTGAGCCACAATTTGATGTTTATGGGTTCGAGAATCTAATATGTTTAAGTTACTAGGGTCTAAATTAATAAATTGTACATATTTGATGAATTTCTTAAGACAAATACATAGTTTATACAAAGGTTACCGGGTTCAGCCGACCCCGTAGGTCACATTTTAGTTTTGCCCCTAATCCACATTATGTGTGAGAATAACCATTCAAGGAAGAAACATTAGATCTTTTACTGAGGTCTAGCAATAATCATGTAAGAGCACCGATGTGATGACCCGATAGGTCATTTATAGTTTACCCTTTATTTTTGTGTTCTAATATATCGAATAGCTCCATTTAGCCTTCCTCGATTAGCATGCATAGTCGTGTCCTCATTCCAGAAAGCTTTTATGAGAAAATTGATGAAAATATGACATCGCGCCTTAAAAATCATTCGAGTTGACTACAGTCAACGTTTTATGTAAACAGACTCGGGACCAGTATTATGATGATCTCAGTGAGTCCCGATCGTGATATAGGACTTGAGCGTATGCCCGAAATCGAATTCGGAAGTCCCTAGCTTGATATAACGTAATTTATTGATTGTAGGTTGAATTTGTTGCTATCGGATTCAGATTTTGGTTCCGGAACTTGGTATAAGTTCATTACAGTATTTATGACTTGTTTGCAAAATTTGGTGCAAAACGGAGTTGATTTGACGTGATTAAGATGTCTGGTTGAAAATTTGCATGTTCTTAAGTTTCACTGAAAATTTCATTTGTTTTGGTGTTCAATTCTTAGTTTTAGGTGTTATATTGGTATTTTGATCGTGCAACCGAGTTTGCATGATATTTTTGGACTTTTTTGCATGTTTGGCTTGGAGCTTCGATGTCACGACCCATTTTCACAATACGTCATGAGGGCGCCTGACACCCTTGTCTGGCATACCATTGCGGAAGCATAACTAAAATTCTTATGTTGCTTCTAATTAGAAAGAAGTGGAATAAGCACTTAACTTGGAATTTAAACCAGAAGAGCAAAATACTGTAAGTAATATAATTACACAACCCTAAAATAATCGTCTACCAAAGTGTGTGCCAGAACCTGGTATCAAAAGCTACGGGATATACATCCAAAATAATAGCATACTATCATACTGTCTGAGTCCAAATAGACAGAAAATAGAAACACAAAAGAAAGACTTCTTCGGTTGTGGGTCGACATGGAGGGAAAGCAGCTCACTGTAGAAGTCCCAAGTCCACTCACGGACACGCACCGATATGATAACTAGATCCATCTGCCTCAGATCATGTACATTTAAGTGCAGAAGCATACTATGAGTACATAAACAATATATACCTAGTGAGTATCCCGTCTAATCTCGAAGAAGTAGAGACGAGAGGTCGACTTGATACTCACTAGGGTCAAATAATATATTGAGGTGATTATACAAACCATGACGAAATACTAATAAGCAACAGTTTATAACAAGACATAAAGTCCTACTTTTCACTATACCTCCAGCTAACCATTTACTTTTAATATATTTTTCAATTTATGTCGGGCCATGAAAAGCGATATCAATAATTAAAAACTCTCAGGCAAGCAACAATAGCATGCGCAAATATAACGAGGCGATGGCCCGACTCAAAAAAAAATTAACTTTGCACTTATCGAGGGTCGACGGCGTGCCTATAGATGCATCTATTCATACCGAGACGATCGGCCCGATCCACAAATAATAAGAAATATCAAGTATACACACAAGGCACATCAACAGTCATAAATTCCAAGCACGACTTCAACTATTATACAAGCACGTTCTTATTCCCTTTTTAAGTCTCTAGCATGTCCTGGGCGCTCGATTTAACAAGGTAATATAGAAATTTATATAAAATAAACATGGTGTGGGACCTAAGCAACCCGAAAAATTAACATAGTAGTAGCTACGCACGGACTCTCATCACCTAGCGCGTGCGTATCCCCCCGTATTTAGCAACAATTGCTCAATTATTAATCCTATGGGAACAATTCCCTCTTACAAGGTTAGAAAGGAGACTCACCTTGCTCCGAAGCGCACTTCCAATATCAAGAACAAGCCCAAACCCTCAATTCGTAGTTGAACGAGCACAAACTAGTCAAATAAAGTAAGAACTAGTCAATAAAGGCTTACAAGGTCGAATTCTAGCTATTTAAGTAATTTTCCAACCTTTCCCACAAGTTTCCTAAATTTCGTCCCCAGACCCACGTGCCCGGATTCCAAAATTTTTCGAGGAAATTGTTCTCTACAACCTAAGGATCAATTATATATGGTTTCTAGTCTATTTCATAAAAAATTTCATGCTTAAATCTTAGTTTTATTAAAACCCTAGGTCTAGCTCTAACACTTTGATTTTATCGAATTTCTAGTATTTAATCTACCTAATATACATGTATTTAAACTAATAATGAATGGAAATAACCTACCTTGAAATGCTAAGTTGAAACCTTCTCTCAAGAGCCCCCAAATTGCCCCAAGGTTGAGTGTAAAATGATAAAATGGTATTTGAGTTCGAATTAAATGAAGCCTACCGCCCAGCGATTTCCACTTCTGCGGTTTAGGGACTGCATCTGCGATCCCGCACCTGCGAAAAGGGAGCCACATCTGCGGAACTGGGCAAAAGGGGATGGACCAATTCTGCGGTCTGAGGCCCGCATATGCGGAACCGCTTCTGCGGTTTTTGGGCCGCTTTTGCGGCTTGGGCATAATATGGCTGGACCGCTTCTGCGGTCTAGGGGTCGCTTAAGCGGAACCTCTTCTATGGAACCACTTCTGCGGTCTCTGGGCCGCTTCTGAATTTTCCCATGGCCTGGCCCCTTTCTGCTTTTACGATGGATTGACCGCATCTGCGGTCCAAGAACCGCATATGCGGTTATGACAGAAGCATCAAGTTTCAGTTGCTTTTCTTAAATTTCCTACTTCGCTCGAACCTTGCTTGTTTGACGCTCGGGGCTCCCAAACCCCTACCGAACATACCGACAAGTTTGAAATCATGAGGCGGACCTACTCTAACCCTTGGAATACTCAAAAAGACGTTAAATCTAGGAATCACCCCTAAAACCAAATGAATCAAACTATTGAACTTCAAGTTCTTAATTCTCCTCTAACTGGTCAAAACGCCCTTAAACCACTCGGATTGGCACCAAATTTTACGGGCAAGTCTTAAACAACGTTATGGACCTGTACCAAGCTTCAGAACCAAAATTCGAGCTCGATACCTAGGGAATCAATGATTACTTAGTTTCTTTAATACCTTTAAAATTCAATTTAATAATTTCACAGAAAAATTCATTACTCGGGCTAGGGATCTCGGAATTCAATTCTGCACATACACCCAGGTCCAGTATTTTCCCACGGGCCCTCCAAAATTGTCAAATCATGAATCCGGATCCGTTTTCCCAAAAAGTTGACCAAAGTCAAACTTGGTCTTTTAAGAAGATTTTAAAGAAGCAAATGTACATATTTTTACTCGAAACTCTTCCAACTCCCGAACTAACCGTCCCCGCAAGTTATAAATTAGCTAAAGCAAGTGCGGGAAGTTTTATTTAAAGGAACGGGGTTCAAAAATGAAAAATGACCAGTTGGGTCGTTACATTCTCCACCTCTTAAATAAACGTTCGTCCTCGAACGGGTATAGAGAAGTCCCTGGACTGCTGAATAAGTAGGGATATCTACTCCGCATGTCCTCCTCGGACTCCCAGGTCGCCTCCTCGACCAGTTGGCCCCTCCACTAGACCCTCACCGCAAAAATCCTCTTGGATCTCAACTGGAGATCCTTCCTATCAATAATGGCAACTGGCATCTCCTCATAGCCCAAACTCTCATTTAACTGGATAGTACTGAAGTCCAATACATGGGATAGGTCGGCATGGCAATCAAGGACGGCGTGATATGGATATAACCAAACCATGCTTAGAATGACCTCAAAATCAATCATATCAAGCAACAAAAGATCTGCTCTAGTCTCAAAACCACAAAAAGTGACCATATAGGACCGGTAGATTCGATCCACAACCACAGAATCACCCAAAGGAGTAGACACATGAACAGAAGTGCCCAAAGGCTCAAGAGAAATAACCAGGAAATGAGCAAAGTGAGGTGATACAATGAGTAGTTAGACCCTGAATCAAATAATATCGAAGCATCTCTACCACTGACGGAAATAATACCTGTGATGACGGCATCTGAGTCCAATGCATCTGGCCTGGACGGAAGAGCATAGAATCTAGCTGGGGCGCCGGCTGTCTGGCCTCCACCTGACTGGGAGTAGCTAGCTCACCTCTCCCTATCTGGCCTCCACCTCTAGGACGGCCTCTACCCATCTGCCCTCCACCTCTAGGTGGCTGGGCAGCTGGTGCTGAAATCATAGGTTGCTGACCCTGCTGCACTACCTTGCCCCGAAGTCTGGGGCAGTATCTCCTAATATGACCGGGATCTCCGCACTCAAAACAACAACGAGGGGCGACGACCTGCTTCCTTGATGGCTGACCCTGATAACCCGTAGACCCGCTGGAAAAAGCCTGGATAGCCGGTGGACGATATGAACTCTCTGGCATGGCACTAAAATAAGAATCAGAAGGACCCTGGGGACCTGAATACCCACTGGAGGAACCTTGAATAGCTGGCGGGCGAAAGGAATTCTCTGGCATAGCACTGAGATAGGGGCGTGCTGGAGCCCCCGGGACAGGAGGTGGCACTGAAACTGGTGGCCTACTAGGCTGGCCCCTCCCATACTAACCTCTGCCCCTAGCTGGGTCACCTCTGAATCTACCAGAGAACCTAGCTCTCTTATCCTGCTGTATATGTTCTCTACCCCTCTGGTGATATCTCTCAATTCGACGAGCAATATCAACCATTAGATGATACTCTGTGCCCATCTCCACCTCTTGAATCATACTAAATCGAATCACATGCTGCAATCCAGCGACAAATCTCCGCACCCTCTCCACATCTGTAGAAAGTATCATGAGTGCATGGCGGGACAACTCGGAAAACCTCGCGTAATAGTCAGTCACAAACATTTGACCCCGCTAGAGCTGCTCAAAATGGTACCGCAGCTCCTCCCTCTAGAGGGCGGGATATATATATCCGAGAACAACTATACAAACTGATCCCAAGAGATGGGAGGAGAACCCGCTGGCCTGCCAAGAACGTAGGACTGCCACCATCTACGGGCCCTGCCCTCGAGCTGAAAAGTAGTGAAATCAACTCCATGCGACTCCAATATCCTCATGTTATGCAGTCTGTCCATGCACCTATCTATGAAGTCCTAAGAATCCTCATGACGCTCACCCCCGAAGACCGGAGGATGAAGCCTGGTCTATCTGTCCAATAACTTTTGTGGATCGCCATCCACAGCTGGCCTGGGCTGGGGTGCCACTGCAGCAACTGGCTGAGCCCCACCTGCGAGTAGTGCACCCAGAGTCTGATATATTGCAGTTGCATGACCTGAGGCCTAAGCAGTAGGGGTCTGGGCTCCCCCTCCTACCTGTGAAGTAGCTGGGTCTGCTGGAAATAAACCAGCCTGAGTCATAGTGTCCATGAACCGTAGCATGCGGCCCAAGACCTCCTGAAATCCCGGTTCTGTCATGAAATCTGCCGAGGTAGGCTCAGCTGCGGGCACCTCGCCCCGCTCCTCAATAATAGGATCCTCTACAGGATCTGCTGATGGTGCAACTGGAACGGCTCTGGGTCACCCTCGTCCCCTACCACGGGCCGGTGGCCTCCCCCGACCTCTACCTCGGCCTCTAGCAATAGGGGGGACAGCTCCTCCCAGGTCTGGAACATCAACGGTACGAGTCCTCACCATCTGTGAGAGAATAGTAGAGGGAAATCTAGCACACTAAGCACTGCATGACAGGAAATGAATAAAGAGTAGTCTTTCCTAATACCCTATAGCCTCCCGAAGATAAATACAGACGTCTCCGTACCGATCAACAAGACTCTATCAGGTTTTCCCATAACTAATGAGACCTACATCAACCTAGTGCTCTGATACCATGTTTTCACGACCCATTTCCACAATAGGTCATGAGGGTGCCCGACACACTTGTCACGCAAGCCATTGCGGAAACATTACTAAAATTATTATGTTGCTTCTAATTAGAAAGGAGTGGAATAAACACTTAACTTGGAATTTAAACCAGAAGAGCGAAATACTATAAGTAATATAATTACACAACCCCAAAATAATCATCTTCCAAAGTGTGTGCCAGAACCTGGTGTCACAAACTACGGGCAACTAGTAGAATATACATCCAAAAGAATGTCATACTATCCTACTGTCTGAGTCCAAATAGACAGAAAATAGAAATACAAAAGAAAGACTTCTTCGGATGCGGGTCGACATGGAGGGAAAGCAGCTCACCATAGAAGTCCCAAGTCCGCTCATGGATACGCACCAGAATGATAACCAGATCCACCTGCCTCAGATACTGTACATTTAAGTACAGAAGCATAGTATGAGTACAAAAATAATATGTACCCAGTGAGTATCCCATCTAATCTCGAATAAGTAGAGACGAGAGGTCGACTTGATACTCACTAGGATTAGATAATATATTGAGGTGATTATACAAACCATGATGAAACACTAATAAGCAACAATTTATAACAAGATATAAAATTCCGACTCTTCACTATAACTCCAGCTAACCATTTACTTTTGTTATATTTGTCAATTTATGTCGGGCCATGAAAAACGATATCAATATTTAAAAACTCTCAGGCAAGCAACAATAGCATGCGCAAATATGCCGAGGCGACGACCCGATCCAATAGAAAATAAACGGTGCACTTGCCGAGGGTCGACGGCGTGCTGATAGATGCATCTATTCATACCGAGGCGATCGGCCCAATCCAAAAATAGTAAGAAATCTCATGTATACACACAAGGCACATCAACGGTCATAAATGCCAAGCAAGACTTCAACAATTATACAAGTACATTCTTATTCCTTTTTTAAGTCTCTAGCATGTCCTGGGCGCTCGATTTAACAAGGTAATATAGAAATTTTTATAAAATAAGCATGGTGTGAGACCTAAGCTACCCGGACAATTAACATAGTAGTAGCTACGCACGGACTTTCGTCACCTAGCGCGTGCGTAGCCCCCGCATTTAGCAAAAATTACGCAATTATTAATCCTATGGGGACAATTCCCTCTTACAAGGTTAGAAAGGAGACTCACCTTGCTCCGAAGCGCACTTCCAATATCCAGAACAAGCCTAAACCCTCAATTCGTAGCCGAACGAGCACAAACTAGTCAAATAAAGTAATAACTAGTCAATAAAGGCTTACAAGGTTGAATTCTAACTATTTAAGTAATTTCCTAACCTTTCCCACAAGTTTCCTAAATTCCGACCCCAGGCCCACGTACCCAGATTCCGAGATTTTTTTAGGAAATTGTTCTGTACAACCTAAGGATCAATAATATATGATTTCTAGTCCATTTCATAACAAATTTCATGCTTAAATCTTAGTTTTATTAAAACTCTAGGTCTAGCTCTAACCCTTTGATTTTATCGAATTTTTAGTGTTTAATCTACCTAATATACATGTATTTAAACTAATAATGAGTGGAAATGACTTACCTTGAAATGCTAAGTTGAAACCTTCTCTCAAGAGCTCCCAAATCGCCCCAAGGTTGAGTGTAAAATGATAAAATGGTATTTGAGTTCGAATTAAATGAAGCCTATTGCCTAGCGATTTTTGCTTCTGCGGTTTGGGGACCGCATTTGTAATCCCGCACCTGCAAAAAGGGAGCCACATCTGCGGAATTGGGCAAAAGGGGTTGGACCACTTCTGCGGTCTAAGGCCCGCATATGCGGAACCACTTCTGCGGTTTTTGGGCCGCTTCTGCGGCTTGGGCCTAATGTGGCTGGACCACTTCTGCGGTCTAGGTGTCGATTAAGCGGAACCTCTTTTGCAGTCTCTGGGCCGCTTTTGTGTTTTCCCTTAGCCTGGCCCCTTTCCGCTTCTACGATGGATTGACCGCATCTGCGGTCCAAGAATCACAGATGCGGTTATGATAGAAGCAGCAACTTTCAGTTGCTTTTCTTAAATTTCCTACTTCGCTCGAACCTCGCTCGTTTTACGCTCGGGGCTCACGAGCCTCACCTGAACATACCGACAAGTCTGAAATCACGAGGCGGACCTACTCGTACCCTCGGAACACTCAGAAAAATGCTAAATCTAGGAATCACCCCCTAAAACCAAATGAATCAAACTATTGAACTTCAAGTTCTTAATTTTCCTCTAATGGGTCAAAACACCCTTAAACTACTTGGATTGGCACCAAATTTTATGGGCAAGTCTTAAACAATATTACGGACCTGTACCAAGCTTTTGAACCAAAATCCGAGCCTGATACCTTGGGAATCAATGATTACTTAGTTTCTTTAATTCCTTTAAACTTCAATTTAAAAATTTCACAGAAAAATTTATTACTCGGGCTAGGGAACTCGGAGTTCGATTCCTGACATACGCCCAGGTCCTGTATTTTCCCATGGACCCTCCGAAATTGTCAAATCATGAATCCGGATCCGTTTTCCCAAAAAGATGACCGAAGTCAAACTTAGTCTTTTAAGAAGATCTTAAAGAAGCAAATGTACATATTTTTACTCGAAACTCTTCCAACTCCCGAACTAACCATCCCCAAAAGTTATAAATTAGCTAAAGCAAGCGTGGGAAATTTTATTTAAGAGAACAGGGTTCAAAATTGAAAAATGACCAGTCAGGTCGTTACATTCGAGGGCTCGGGCGAGTTTCTGATAGGCTACAGACCATTTGAACTTAGAAAAATTTATGGTTTTTGGGCTATTGTTATACCTGGTATGTTCTTCTTCGCGATCGCAAAGAATAAACTAGGTTGGGGGAGGTTTTTCTCTATGCAAACGCGAGCCTAAGTATACGAACACGAAGCTGTGGTGGCATCACCCTTTGCAAACACGACCAGCACTACGCGAACACGAAGAGTAAGGTGCCTGGGAGGGGGATTTGAGGTTTGTTCTACACGAACGTGAGCCCTGGCTAGCGAACGCGAAGTCATGGGGGGAGAATCCTTCATGAACGCATAAAGAACCTTGCAAACGCATAAGCCATTTTGGATGATGTGCTTCGTGAATGCAGCAGGTCCTTCGCGAACACGAAGTAGGCCTGACGCTCAGTCTATTAAATATCCCAAAGACGGGACTTCACCCATTTTTCACCATCTTTTCATTAGAGCTCGGCCTAGAGGAGATTTTGAAGAGATATTTCATTACCCTTTCATAGGTTAGTATACTTTAACTTGTTTTCTTCCATTTTCATCAACACCCATTAATTTCTAACCTTAATCTATGTTCTTTCATAGTAGAAAATTAGGAATTTTGGAAGAATTAGGGGGTTTTAGAATTGAGATTTAGACCTTAAATTGAATTTAGATTTCGAAACTGATTACATAATCGGGCTCGAGGTAAATAGGTAATTGGGTGTTGGTCCGAATCTTGGATTTTGACCAACCGAGTTGGGGTTGACTTTTGTTAACTCTTTGGGCAAATTATAAAGATCTTAACTTTATGCATTGTAATTGATTTACCTAGCATTATTTGATGTTATTGAGTCGATTTTGGTTAGATTCGATTGGTTTTGAGGCGAATATTAGAGGAAAGCCCCCGGTTGAGCTTTAATTTGCTTGCGGAGCAAGGTAAGTTTTGGGTCTAACCTTTGATTTGAGGGAATTAGGAACCCTTGAGCTATGTGCTATGTGTATTACATTTGTAGCGGCATATATAGGAGGTGACATGTTTATATATGCCATCAAATTATATGTTTTCATGCTTTTCCATATTTTATTAATTATTTTATTTCATGTCTTAATTGTTAAATGCTTTAATTACTTCATATGTCTTAACTTGCTGCTTGCCACTTATTTCTCTTGTATTAAAATGTTTGATTCTTCCATGCTTCCATGATTAATTGCTACTTGCCTTAATTGTCTTACATGTACATTTTAATTGTCATGTAGTTATCTTGCCTTGTTGCTTTGTATTAATTGTATCATTACTTTATTTGGTACGAGGTTCCTTTATGGCTTTGCTTTCATATTTCTTTAATCGTAGAGCTTCTTGTGATTTGAGTTGTTAAATTTATTGCACTTATTTATTTTGTTATGGATCGTATTGAACGCCGCAATGGGTGAAATAAGGGAGGATTAATACTGATAAGGTGGGATTGAGTTACATGCCATAATAGATTTTATGTGTGATTTGATATGGCGAAATAAGGTAGGATTATGATATTGATTCTGATTGTATAGTGGGATCGGGTTGCGCAACGCAATAATTTTTATATGTTATTCTTGTTATTGATATGGTGAAATAAGGGAGAATTGTATTTGTGCGGTAGAATCGGGTTGTGCGGCAAAAGATTTTGTGCTCAGTATTCCTTGTTGTATTGTGTTGGCTTTCGGTGCTTCCATACAAGATTCTGAGTACTGGTGTTTCTGACTTTACTCATTTCGAGGATTGAGTTTATTTTTCATATGTTAACTACCTTACTTTTCCTGCATTTCTTTCATGTTGTTATTATTATGTTGTGTTCAGGTTATTGTAAGTGACCCGCCTTAGCCTCGTCGCTACTTCGTCGAGGTTAGGCTTGGCACTTACAGAGTACATGGGGTCGGTTATTCTCATACTAGACTCTTCACTTCTTGAGCAGATTTTGGAGTCGGTCCTAGCAACGGTTAGTAGATTGCTCAGATTAATAGCTGGATTAGAAACTTGAGGTATAGCTTCTTGGATTTCGCATCCCTGAAGTCTCCTTCTACCTTATCCTAGCTGCTTATTTCATTTCAGACAGTTTTATTTTCGTTTAGACCATTATCTGTATTATTGTAGTCGCTCGTACACTTGTGACACCAATTCTGGATTTGTATCTAGATATTGCGGTTGTTATGATTTTCTCACTCCATTTCAATTTTATTTCAGTTCGTTCGGTTTAATTGGTATCGGTTAATTTGAATTGTTAAACTGGCTAAAAACTATTCTAATGTTGGCTCGCCTAACAAGTAAAATATTAGGCATCATCACGGTCCTGATGGTGGAAATTTCGGGGGGTGACAACCGGTACTCTTTTGCTCTCTCTTTGTCTCTTCCATTAGTGAGTCTATATTTGCTCACTTTTTGCAAAGTTAAAGAACAATAAGGGGTCGTTTGGTGGGATGCATAAGAATAATGCTGAATAGAGTGTATTAATAATGTCGTTATTAGTTATTCTTGCATTAGTTATGCTGATATTAATTATGCTAAGATATTTCTTATTTATTGTTTGGTCTTATGTATTAAAGCATTGCACAATTTATAAATGAATTGTTTGTTTATTAAAATGCCCTCAATACTAGTCCATCACTCTATCTTTTTAAAAGAAACATATGTTGAGAAATGTTTTTATATGAAAAAAGTTTTTAAAAAAATTATTTGATTTGTCTACTTATATTGTAGTGTAGAATTGAATATTTATTTATGAAAAGGAAATATGATAAATATTTATTTATTTACTAGGGATATAATTTTATTTCTCACTGTTTGGATTATTACAAAATTGAATTAATATAATAGCATATTTTAATTAAGCATAAATTGTGAAGGACAATTTGTTCTTTAACTAAGCTAATGCATGCATTAAAATCCATTGCATTGTTAATACCATAATTTTCTATGCATTAGTTATGCATAGGATAATATCAAATAGGGTGTATAACTAATGCGTGTATAACTAATGCATAGGTTGAAAATGTGTACCAAATAAAGCATTATTAATATATAAAGCTAATGCATATATTATTTTATCTAATGCATCCTACCAAACGACCCCTAAGTGTTCTAGGTGATATTTTAAGGACAATGTTAGACCTATACTGAAAGATAAAAGGATAATTTTGCAAAGTTAGAGGACAATAAGTGCTTTAAGAAATTTCGTTCATTTTGGTAGGATCTCGTGTTGATTGAAAAAAAAAAAAGTAATAGAGTAACAAATTAGGATTACAGACAGACATTGACTATTTTTACAGGTGACCCTTTTTATATTGGGTCATAACTAGTGGTTTTAGTTGTATTGGGTCCGATTATTTTAAAATTTGTGAAGGGCCCCTCCGTATAAATGTCACATGATAGTCATTTTTTGGATTGCTGTTTAAGTTTTATTCGACACTTGAAAATTATCTAGTGTCTAGCCACCACTTAAAAAAAGTAGGCTGATGTTGCTTCTCTTCCTATCCTGCAATTCAATATTTCAGTTTAATATTTCAGGACACGATTGTTTGAAGTTTAGGTTTGAGTATCCATAAATACAGTTTTCTACTTTAAATTTTCAGGACATTGTGTCCTAAAATTTAATTTTTTAGTTTAAACTTTAGGGACAATATGTCAGACACTGTAACCTGAAGTTCCAAAGGTATAATTTTAATTTTAAACGTGTATATACTTATTCTACAGAATAATTAAAGACAACATTTTCAAGCTTTTGTTGTGATTGAGAAATGAGAGTTCAAATGAGTTTTGTGGTCTTTGGAATGAGAGAGATAGCAAGAACTTTTATTGTTGAAGGTGTACATGGTTGAAGTTTTATCAATTATTGAATTGCTAGTAAAAGAAAATAAGTTCTTTGACATAAAGTATTATGTGCAGTTGAAAAAGAACTAAGCGATGTTGAAGAAAAAGACATAGAAAGGGAGAAGCAATAGAACAAGCGATCGAGAAATAGAAGAAGAGAATCGAGCTACTCTTTTAAATTGACTGGCTAAGCTATAAATAGTTTATAAACCCTAGCTGAAGCTTAAATAACAACCCAAACAATGGCTATTCTTGCACTTTCCCCATCCCTTCCAAGTTAGATTTCCAGTGCCAGAAAGTGAATTCTGGTTCATCCAGAGTTCTTTTGTAGGAGACAAAGTGTTACGACCCAAAAATCCCTCCGAAGGAATCGTGATGACACCTAGTCTCTAAACTAGGTAAGTCTAATATTAACTGAAATAACATTGATATTTACTAACGTAAAATGAAATTTCTCTAAACAATTTACCATTCCCAAAACCGGTAGTACAAGTCATAAGCTTTTCTAAGAGTAGTTATACAAAACAAATACATCACTGTTCCGAACAAAAGGAACATATGAAAATAAGTACAATTGAAGGTGACTCCGAGGACCGCGAAGGCTGCAGCAGATTTACCTCGAGTCTCCACTGCAACGAACAGCTACTATTGATCAAATACCTGGATCTGTTCACAAAAATGTACAGAAGTGTAGTATCAGCACAACCGACCCCATGTGTTGGTAAGTGCCTAGCCTAACCTCGGCAAAGTAGTGACGAGGCTAGGACCAGACTACCAAATAAACCTGTGCAATATAGCGTACAAAATAATATGAAGCAGATAACAATGATGGCAACAATGATCAACTAGTAATATAAATAGCATGCAACATAAATATTTCTCAACAAATAATAAATACAAGTACAATCAATTAATAAAGTCCTTCAAATATAAATCTTTCGCCTATAAATCCTTCAAGTAATAATCTTTAAGATAATATATTTTTCACTAAATATATTTCGAATATATTTCCTTTCGAGTAAAAGTCATCTTGTGACGCCTCATTTCATAATCATAAATGATATTGGTCTCATCCCACTTTCATATTTTCACGGCACCTCATGCCCACATATTTTTTTCTCATTTTTTACAACAATATCCTCATATTACTCAGTTCATAGGTTTCATAACCCAATACAATTAAGAATGCTCAAGGAGCTTCATTCACTTAACATAAAGTAGGGTACAACTCCAAACCCAAATAGGAAATCAACAAGAAAAGATGAAGTTATTTTTAGAAATCATTTGATAAAGAAAATACCCTTTTCAATTGAAGTACAATATCGAATGAATTATTACCTTTAATACGAGAAGTCCATAAATCAAAATATAGAAGAAATCCCTTTTTAAGTAAAGTACAACCTCAAACGGTTTAAGGAAAATTTAGCTGAGAAATCAATTGAGTTAAAAATATAACAATTTTTGAAATATAAAGTATTGAATATATATAAAATAATAAGGCGAGGTATTCTCAACACTATGAATTTCTACACTAAGGATCACAGCCGTGAAGGAAATCTAAACTATTAAAACACTTGAATTGATAACAACAATTACAATGGAGATAAAATAATCACAGAAGGAGTACAACTCAATGCAGAGATAACAATCGGGGATCTCCCAGGATACCGTCCTGTAGTCCCAAATGTAAATACTCAGAGATCTCTCAGTATCCTCCGTATATGAGCTAGGGATCTCTTGGTATCCTCAATATATGTGCAGGGGGATCTCCCAGGAATCTAACTCATAGTCCTAAAGTAAATGTACAGGGAAATCTCCCAGGAACCTAACCCGTAGTCCCAAAGTAAATGTGCAGGGGGATCTCCCACGAATCTAACCCGTAGTCCCAAGTAAATGTGCAGGGGGATCTCCCAGAAATCTAACCCGTAGTCCCAAAGTAAATGTGCAGGGGGATCTCCCGGGGATCTAACCCATAGTCCCAAAAGTAAACAAACAAGGAGGAGCTACCGGAATCCCACATCCGTAGTCCTAAAGTAAATACACAACGCAACCAACAGAATCAACAGTTACAGCACAACAGAAGGATCAGATATCACCGCAATACATATAACAACAATAAATGATAATACTACCAGATAATATAAGTAAATCAACTCAAGGCTGTAAATCACGAGAAAAATGGTAGAATCAGCTCAAAGGAGTAACCACAGAAAAGAGAACTAGCATAAAAGAAACAGTTCAATAATGGAAAAACTAACACGTAGCAACGATCCCACAATATACAAGTCAATAATAAGGATATCAACATGAGTCAAGTAGTTATGAAAATATAACATAATAATAG
Source organism: Nicotiana glauca (assembly GCA_026770625.1). Taxonomy (NCBI): domain Eukaryota; kingdom Viridiplantae; phylum Streptophyta; class Magnoliopsida; order Solanales; family Solanaceae; genus Nicotiana; species Nicotiana glauca. The sequence continues at coordinate 45,741 of MU749633.1, read as the reverse complement.
GAGAGGCAAAACTCTTCAGTTAAGTCAAATATGAGTCATATTAATCAATGTATAAGATTCACGGGCATGCTTGACACCAACGTATAGATATTCGTCAACATGCCTATACGTCATACTCGACAAATAACACATAACAATTATGACACAACTCCTAATCCCTCAAGCTAACGTTAGACCAAACACTTACCTCGCTTTGCTATCAATTCAAAATTCCAACAAGCCTTTGCCTCGCAAATTCGTCCGAAGCTTCAAATCTAGTCATAATAATTCAATATACTCAATATAAATCGTACAAATTAATTCCATATGAATTTACACGTTTTTCGAATTAAATCCGAAATTTAGCTCAAAATTTCCCGTGGGGCCCACATCTCGGAATCCGACGAAACACATAAAATCCGATAACCCATTCTGATACGAGTTCAACCATACAAAAATCATCGAATTCCGATATCAAATGGACCTTCAAATCCTAAATTTTCATTTTTGGAAAGTTTTACAAAAACTTCAATTTCTTTCATCCAAATCCGAAATAAATGATGAAAATAACCATGAATTTATGTAATATAAATACTTTCGGATATAGAACACTTACCCCAAATGTTTCCCTTGAAAAATCTGTTGAAAATCGCTTTTCCCGAGCTCTACAATCGTCAAAAATGAATAAAAATGGCTAATTCCCGAATTTAAACTGTTTTCCAGGCAAGTTGCATCTATGAAATGTGACTTGCACTTATTTCCAGCCAAAAAAAGGCAGTTCCGGCCTTCACTAAATCTGTCATATCTTTCGGTACAAATGTCGGAATGACAAATGGTTTAATTTTCTGCAAACTAAAATGCAAGGGATACAACTTTCATGTTTTGCACATTTCCTGATTCTTTATAGATTTCGAGATATAAGCTTCCAAAGTAGCCTCCTCGCATCGGAAATTTCTGAAAAATTTTCAAAACAGCTTGCCTAGCCTTTATTCAATCAAGCATAACTTTCTGTACAATTGTCCAAATGATTAAAGGTTTAAGTTTATGTAAACTAGGATGCAAGGGCTACAACTTTTGTTTTTGGATCATCTCAAAATTCTTTACAGATTGCGATATATAAGCTTCGAAAGTTCCAATTGAAAATGGCAAAATGACTGGGTTTTTTTTTTTGTCCTTATGTTGCTGCCCAGTTTTGCAGCTGCGGCAGATTTGTCGCGCCTGCGAGCTCGATTCTGTGAATACTGTTCATGCTTCTACACTGCCTCCACTTCTGCGATCACTGTTCATGCACCTGCAGTCTCGCAAGTGCGAAAGAATTTTCGCTTCAGTGAATAAGCCAGCAAGCTGCCAGCTTTGCTTCCACGTTGCCAACGTCGCTGCTGCATTTTAAAACATCGCAGCTATGATTGCGCAGGTGCAGAAGGCTGTCCATATGTGCGACCTTACTCTAGTTCTGCCCAGGTCGCTTCTGCGACGAAATCATCGCTTCTGCGAGGTCGTTGCTGCGTAGAAAACATCGCAGAAGCGATGCACCACCAGTGCTGAAATTTCCAGCAGCTATTTTCAAGTTAAAGTTGATCCGTTAACCTTCCAAAATCCACCCGAGGCCCTCGGGACTTCAACCAAATATGCAAACCAATCCTAACATATCATTCAAACTTGTTCCAATCTTCAGAACGCTCAAAACAACATCAAAACACAAATTTTATATCGGATTCTAGTCTAAGAATTCCAAAAACTCTCAAATTACTCTTTCGATCAAAAAGTCTATCAAACTTCGTCCGAATGACCTGAAATTTTGCACACAAGTCAAATTCAACACTACGAAGCTACTCCAACTTTCAGAATTCCATTCCGGCCCTCGGATCAAAATCTCACTATTGAATCGGAAACTTCAAATTTCTAATTTTCTCAAAAACTATCCGATTCAGGTCATTTCAAGTCTGTTTCTTACCAAACTTCAGAGACTTATCTTAAATCACATATAAGATATGTAACGAGCATCGGAAATAAAATACGGGCCCAATACCATCTAGTTCTAATCACAATTCATTTCCAGATCTCATAGAAATTTCCAAAATATAATTTTCTTTAAAAATTTATTTCTCGGGCTTGGGACCTTGGAATTCGATCTCGGGCATGCGCCCAAATCCCATATTTTTCCACGGACACTATGGGACCGGCAAATTACCGCCCCGTTTACCCAAAATATTGACCGAAGTCAACTCAATTGAGTTTTAAAGCTCTAATTCACATTTTAATCCATTCTTCACATAAAAATCCTCCGAAAATTTATACATACTGTACACGCAAGTCGAGGAATGATTAATAACGCTTTTCAAGGTCTTTAAAATACCGAGATAATTATTTAATTTAAAGATGATAATTTGGGTCATCACATTCTCCACCTCTAAAACAAACGTTCGTCCTCGAACGTACTAAGAATTATTCTAAGGTTTCCAAATTGATGATTTTACTTTTACACGAATACTCGCGGTTGATCCTATATTACCGCATTTTATATAAGTCTGACAACACCATTTGAATTGAGATCATTTCCTTTATCCATATTTGTAAACTTTAAGACCAAATTTCTTACACTCCAATCATTTCTAGAAAGGTTCAATTTTCATGTCAACACACGATATTAGTCCCGACTGGCTATAGCAACTCGTACCTACGCACCCATCCAATACAGGGTATTACATTCTTCCCCACTTAGGGTCATTCGTCCTTAAAGGAGAAGTAGAGTCCGTCTCTAAACACATAATGTAACTTATCTCCTTCTTTGCACATCTCAATATCCCAAATTTTCTAACTCCTAAATTTTTCAGAATTTTTGGCAGAGTCTCCTCTGTAATTTTGCCTATCCACCTGCCAGAATAACACCAAAACAACTCCTACTAACACATCCATAACTCAACAAATCACCGCAATATATTTATCAATAACACCAATCTTCGCATCACAAGTGTGATACTATCATAAAGATATTTCGACATGAAACACATCATATGTATGACCTTAACCACATCTCCGGTTTTAATAGTGGTACATAATAGATTACAAATCGCGAATTAATCTCATGCCAACAAAATTCTCATTTCAAACCTCCATTTCTTAAAAACGAGGCATGAAGACCTCAAAATTAATTACCCGAATTAACGAGTTACATTTAACGCCACCTGGGCACTTATCTTGTGTGAAACAACTCAATAGTTACAATACAAATTGGCAAATTATGCACAGAGATATTCATACAAGAATTTTCAAACGAGCCTCATAGGAATGACTCCTTACAAGTATTATAGTACAATTCTTTTTTAAATTTCACAAGGGAGAATTTAAAAACATAAATTTTTTACCACAAGGACCTTGTCCTTATATGGCATCCACCGCAGCTTGTAGCTAGTTTAAATATCTCACATCATATAAAAATACGAGGATCTCGTCCTCAAATCCGTACCACAAGTAATATGCACATTGTGCCAACAGAAAATTTTCATTTCCTTTCTTTTTTTCTTCTAAATAAATTATGTCAAATAAAATCACAACATATAATGAACCCTTACACAGATAGGGAATAAAATTCGCAATTTAAATCAATTTTCCTGAAATCACATCAAAACCCACATCACAACTATTTTTAGTGACTAACACATAATGATAGGCATATCTATCTCCATATAATCTCTCAACAGGAGTATGCACATAAGTAAATTTAAGATTACGAAGCTCACTCATGAGTGGAGCATATTAAGAGGACTTGCCTCGATACTCAGAACCGAATCGATTTAATAAAATTGTTACTTATAATTATTCAAAATCGTAGTTATAACGACACCATCTAGTGTTGCGACCTCAGCCATACCATAGAAAATATGTCAACGGCTGGGTGTCCACCTCTAGGAGTCTCACCCCCACCTCTAACATCCTAACCCCTACCTCTGGCTGGTCATGTAAACTGAGTATTGACTGCAATGGGGCACGTAGCCTGACTGCTTTTATAAATTATATTTCTCCCAAGTCTAGGACAACTTTCCCATGATGTTCCTACTATCACCATTTTCATAACATCCCATCCACAGTTCGACTTCTCATATTGAGTCTTTACTGGATAACTTAAATAACCATTGCAGGAAATTCCATGCCACTGGTACATTAAAAGATGATTGTCTCACGCGAGTGTTATGATTAAATTAAGCATTACGAGTATACTGAATATGTTTCCATGACCCCGTTGATACTGAAATGTAGAATTATTAAGGATGCGAGAAAATTCAAGTCTCATTATCGTCCCATTCAAATCTCAGCTCTTGATCATATATAAGTTTTGGAAAACCTTTCAATACCACATAAATACATCTTAGGCAAAATTGGTATAACACATGACTCCGCAATTTGATCGTTTATAGTGGACTCCCCTCACTTGGCATGAAGCCATAGGTCACAACATCCGATAATCCACAATGTTAATTTTCACAGCTCTATAAGTCACCCGGATGCCATAGCCCATTGCACCCCTACATGATTTACTGGGTGAACTCTCAATACCTCCGCATCTTCAATCTTGGAAACACGTGGTAACAATGATTGATCAATCCGAGTTCCCTTATAACCCCTCTATGGTACAATTGAACGTTGGCGCATAGTTATTATTGAATGCGCAATTTCATACACGAGTGGATGTAAACAACATAAGTTATATGCTTCAAGTTGAATAAATGTCGCACGATAGGGAATGAAAGAAGTGAGGTTATCCTAATAGTTCTGTAGCCTCTCGAAGATAAGTACAGACGTCTCCGTATCTATCCGCAAGACTCTACTAAACTTGTTTATGACTTGTAGCACCTATGAACCTAGAGCTCTGATACCAATTTGTCACGACCCAAATATCCCTCCTAAGGAGTCGTGACGACACCTAGTCTCTAAACTAGGTAAGTCTAAAATTAACTGAAATAACATTGATATTGACTAACGTAAAATGAAATTTCTCTAAATAATTTACAATTCCCAAAACCGGTAGTACAAGTCATAAGCTTTTCTAAGAGTAGTTATACAAAATAAATACATCACCGTTCCGAACACATGGAAATAAGTACAATTGAAGGTGACTCCGAGGACCGCGAAGGCTGCAGCAGGTTTACCTCGAGTCTCCACTGCAACGAATAGCTACTATTGATCAAATACCTGGATCTGTTCATAAAAATGTACAGAAGTGTAGTATCAGCACAACCGACCCCATGTGTTGGTAAGTGTCTAGCCTAACCTCGGCAAAGTAGTGACGAGGCTAGGACCAGACTACCAAATAAACCTGTGCAATATAACGTACAAAATAATAGGAAGCAGATAACAATGGTGGCAACAATGATCAACTAGTAATATAAATAGCAGGAAACATAAATTTTTCTCAACAAATAATAAGTACAAGTGCAATCGATTAATCAAGTCCTTCAAATATAAATCTTTCGCCTATAAATCCTTCAAGTAATAATCTCTAAGATAATATGCTTTTCACTAAATATATTTCGAATATATTTCCTTTCGAGTAAAAGTCATCTTGTGACGCGTCATTACATAATCATAAATGATATTGGTCTCAGCCCACTTTCATATTTTCACGGCACCTCATGCCCACATATTTCTGTCTCATTTTTCATAACAATATCCTCATATTACTCAGTTTATAGGTTTCATAACCCAATACAATTAAGAATGCTCAAGGAACCTCATTCACTTAACATAAAGTAGGATACAACTCGTAACCCAAATAGGAAATCAACAAGAAAAGGTGAAGTTATTTTTAGAAATCATTTGATAAAGAAAATACCCTTTTCGATTGAAGTACAATATCGAATGAATTATTACCATTAATACGAGAAGTCCATAAATCAAAATATAGAAGAAATCCCCTTTAAAGTAGAGTACAACCTCAAACGGTTTAAGGAAAATTTAGCTGAGAAATCAATTGAGTTAAAAATATAACAATTTTTGAAATTTAAAGTATTGAATATATATAAAACAATAAGGCGAGGTATTCTCAACACTATGAATTTCTACACAAAGGATCACAGCCGTGAAGGAAATCTAAACCATTAAAACACTTGAATTGATAACAACAATTACAACGGAGATAAAATAATCACAAAAGGAGTACAATTCAATGCAGAGATTACAATCGGGGATCTCCCAGGATACCGTCTTGTAGTCCCAAATGTAAATACTCGGAGATCTCTCAGTATCCTCCGTATATGAGCTAGGTATCTCTTGGTATCCCGAGGATCTCTTGGTATCATCAATATATTTGAAGGGGTATCTCTCGGGAATCTAACCCGTAGTCCCAAAGTAAATGTGCAGGGGGATCTCCCGGGAATCTAACCCGTAGTCCCAAAGTAAATTTGCAGGGGGATCTCAAGGGAATCTAACCCGTAGTCCCAAGTAAATGTGCAAGGGGATCTCCCGGGAATCTAACTCGTAGTCCCAAAGTAAATGTGCAGGGGGATCTATCGGGAATCTAACCCGTAGTCCCAGAGGTAAACAAACAAGGGGGAGCTACCGGAATCCCACATCTGTAGTCCCAAAGTAAATACACAACGCAACCAATAGAATCAACAGTTACAGCACAACAGAAGGATCGGATATCACCGCAATACATATAACAATAACAAATGATAATAATACCAGGTATTAAAAGTAAATCAACTCAAGGCTGTAAAACATGAGAAAAATGGTAGAATCGGCTCAAAGGAGTAACCACAGAAAAGAGTACTAGCATAAAAGAAACATTTCAATAACGGGAAAACTAACACGTAACAACGATCCCACAATATACAAGTCAATAATAAGGAAATCAACATGAGTCAAGTAGTTATGAAAATATAACATAACAATAGGAGAGGCCAAACTCTTCAGTTACGTCAAATATGAGTCATATTAATCAAAGTATAAGACTCACGAGCATGCTTGAAACCAACGTATAGATACTCGTCACCATGCCTATACGTCGTACTCGACAAATAACACATAAAAACTATGACACAACTCCTAATCCCTCAAGCTAAGGTTAGACCAAACACTTACCTCGCTTTGCTATCAATTCAAAATTCCAACAAGCCTTTGCCTCAAAAATTCATCCGAAGCTTCAAATCTAGTCATAATAATTCAATATACTCAATATAAATCGCACGAATTAATTCCATATGAATTTACACATTTTCCGAATTAAATGCGAAATTTAGCTCAAAATTGCTTGTGGGGCCCACGTCTCGAAATCTGACGAAACACATAAAATCCGATAACTCATTTCGATACGAGTTCAACCATATAAAAATTATCGAATTCTGATATCAAATGGACCTTCAAATCCTAAATTTTCATTTTTGGAAAGTTTTACAAAAACTTCAATTTCTTTCATCCAAATCCGAAATAAATGATGAAAATAACCATGGATTTATGTAATATAAACACTTTCAGATATAGAACACTTACCCCAAATGTTTCCCTTGAAAAATCTGTTGAATATCGCTTTTCCCGAGCTCTACAATCGTCACAAATGAATAAAAATGGCTAATTCCCGCATATAAACTGTTTTCCAGGCAAGTCGCATCTATGAAATGCGACTTGCACTTATTTCCAGCCAAACAAAGGCAGTCCCGGCCTTCACTAAATCTGCCATACCTTTCGGTACAAATGTTGGAATGACGAATGGTTTAACTTTCTCGAAACTAGAATGCAAGGGCTAAAACTTTCACGTTTTGCAGATTTCTTGATTCTTTATAGATTTCGAGATACAAGCTTCCAAAGTAGCCTCCTCGCATCAGAAATGTCTGGAAATTTTTCAAAACAGCTTGCCTAGCCTTTATTCAATCAAGCATAACTTTCTGTACAATTATCCAAATGATTAAAGGTTTAACTTTATGTAAACTAGGATGCAAGGTATACAACTTTTATTTTTGGATCATCTCCAAATTCATTATAGATTGCGATATATAAGCTTCCAAAGTTCCAATCGAAAATGGCAAAATGACTGGGTTTTTTTTTGTCCTTATGTTGCTGCCCAGTTTTGCAGCTGTGGCAGATTTGTCGCGCCTGCGAGCTCGATTCTGTGAATACTGTTCATGCTTTTGCACTGCCTCCACTTCTGCGATCACTGTTCACGCACCTGCGGTCTCGCAAGTGCGAAAGAATTTTCGCTTCTGTGAATAAGCCAGCAAGCTGCCAGCTTTGCTTCCGCGTTGCCAACGTCCCTGCTGCATTTTAAAACATCGCACCTGTGATTGCACAGGTGCGGAAGGCTGTTCGTATGTGCGACCTTATTCTAGTTCTGCCTAGGTTGCTTCTGCGATGAAATCATCGCTTCTGCGAGGTCGTTGCTGCGTAGAAAATATCGCATAAGCGATGCACCACCGGTGCTAAAATTTCCAGCAGCTATTTTCAAGTTAAAGTTGATCTGTTAACCTTCCAAAATCCACCTGAGGCACCGGAGACTTCAACCAAATCTAAAATATCATTCAAACTTATTCCAATCTTTAGAACACTCAAAACAACATCAAAACGCAAATTTTATATCGGATTCTAGTTTAAGAATTCCAAAAACTCTCAAATTACTCTTTCGATCAAAAAGTCTATCAAATCTCGTCCGAATGACCTGAAATTTTGTACACAAGTCACATTCAATATTACGAAGCTAGTCCAACTTTTGGAATTCCATTCCGGCCCTCGAATCAAAATCTCACTATCGAACCGGAAACTTCAAATTTCCAATTTTCTCAAAAACGATCCGATTCATGTCGTTTCAACTCCGTTTCTTACCAAACTTCAGAGACTTATCTTAAATCACATATAAGAGATGTACCTAGCGTCGGAAATAAAATACTGGCCCGATACCGTCAAGTTCTAATCACAATTCATTTCCAAATCTCATAGAAATTTCCAAAAAATAATTTTCTTCAAAAATTCATTTCTCGAGCTTGGGACCTCGGAATTCGATTCCGGGCATACGCCCAAATCCCATATTTTTTCACGGACCCTCCGGGACTGAAAACTTATGGGTCCGGGTCCGTTTATCCAAAATATTGACCGAAGTCAACTCAGTTGAGTTTTGAAGCTCTAATTCACATTTTAATCCATTCTTCACATAAAAATCCTCCGAAAATTTATACGGACTGTGCAAGCAAGTTGAGGAATGATTAATAACGCTTTTCAAGGTCTTTAAAATACCAAAATAATTATTTAATTTAAAGATGACATTTTGGGTCATCACACAAAGTTTAAAGTGAATGGTTTTTTTTGATACAATTTCAACAACAATATAAGTGATTTTATTACGTAGTTTTACTAACCTGGATAATCATTTGACAAATTTATTCCAGTATTGACCTATTCAAATATCACAAAAATGTACTTCACTATTATATTGAGCTAGGTGAGAATTAGCAGCAATTATAAGACATGGTGTATTGTTGAAAAAAAATTGTACAATACTTAAGGTTGACATAAATACAACATATGTTGTTCTATGGTGAGTGATTTTGCTCCACTGATAAGCGAAATTATTGCAGCCAAGCGCTCACGCAAGTATACAGGATCGTCTAGTAATAAAGTGATTAGAAGTTGGATATCGAACTCATGAGAACTTGTTATCAGCTATTAACTAAATTACACTATCCTAATTATCTAAACAAGAAATAAACCTAGAAGTGTATGACTCAAAACTAAACAAAATAAAGAAAAACAAATAATGAACTCTAAACAAGAGAAGAGTAGAATTTTATGTTATTAATACGATGAACATGATCTAGGGTCATGGACTATCTAACAATCCTATTGTATTTTTCAATTAAATTGATTAACTAATTTAACTGGTTTATTGGTTGACGGGGTTAATACTGCTCATAAGAACCTTTTGAGTTCTTACTCGTCTATTCAAGCTAACCTAACACCTATATGTCTATAGAGCTAGAATCAACAATAATGCATTCGTAATTTCCGTATAATAACCAAGCAAGGCAATTAGCATATGTTTATCCTAACCGCGAATCCATTCCCTGATGCCTGGGTTCAAGATCTTGCTCAACTCAATCAATCCTATGTGCAATTTAGAATTTCCACTTTCGATGTCAACTCTAGATTTGTAGATAATATTCAATTGGTGATCAAGTAATCATGTAAGTAAGCGCAGGATTGAATAAATAAACCAATATGATAAATCAACAAATCAAAATTAATATTCAAATAACACTATTCATGAAAGAACCACAACCCTAGAACGTGAAGTTTAGCTCTACGTAGACATGGTAGCAAAAAGACAAATCATCCACAGAAACATAAAAATTACAAAATTTAGTGGAATAAAGAAGGAATCAGATGAATTTTGGCCTCCACGGCGGCTCCGTACTCTCCCTTCGTAAAAACGTTACTCTAAAAAATGTCTCCCTCCCCCCTCCAAAATAGGTTTAGGACCCTTTTATATAGGTTGGGCCATCTTGGGCCGAAATAACCTTGTCTCAAGCGAAGTAGGACAAATTTCCGACAACCAGCATCGAGGGTAGCGTGGGGTTCTAGCCCTGGTGCTGGAAAAAATCTTGCTTCTGGAAGTGGCGCCATAGGTAGCTCCCCATGCTAGCCTGAGCGCTGCACTGTCCACTTTTCTCCTTTTGTTCCCTTTTGGTTTCAAATCATGCATTTTTGTCCCACATTACCTCCGTATGAGTCCTACAAATAAAAATACCATTAATTAGCATAAATTCTTACATCACACATCTGAAATTTACGAAACATGAGTAAAATATGAGGCAATATGCATATAAATATACCCCAACACCCCACACTTAAACTCTTGCTCACCCTCTAACAATGGAACTATCAACGACACCCTAACAACTTATATCTCAACTGTTGAGGAGCAATTCAATTTCTTTTAATCATACACTCTAGCTTTGACTATGATCGATACCGGTAATAAATCATGAACATACAAATTTTATATTCTTCTCGTTTTATACATGCCCAAGTATAAATATTTCAATTCAACCAATTCAAACAATCTACCCATAACCATCCTAACCCAAGAGTCGACTCGTTACCACTAAGCATCCTCAACTAGCGCATTCACCCAACAAGAGAAGTTAACAACATTACAAATCCGTCATGAGATCAAGTGCCCTCACCAACAAACAAGAGAGTGATTATAGAAATAGTCCACACGTTCAAGTATACCCTTGAACCTAAATTAAGGACATCACACAATTGAATAAAATTCGCTTCCTCTCATAAAAAAGTTCATGCGCAATCTCGTGGTCTTACCATAAGCTTGTCCGTAGTGTACATCTCTACTAATCTAAGCTAGAAAAGTCTAGGATCAATTAGGTCATTTTTTGTAATGTAGGATAAGGGATGGGTAGGATACATTTAGGAATAATGACTAACCTTCCGAAACACTTTAATACACTACATCAATAATCAAGCACATATTCTTCTCAACTACTTCACTTGCCTAAACTCATACAGAACATAGCCTTTTTTCTTTAATTAAACACTTCTACATGCTCACTAGCATGAATTAGTAAGATTAGAGAGTGTGTTATTTTTTTTAACACTATTTGTATTTTTCTTCTTATTTTCTCTTTTTTTTTCTACACTCACTTCATACATTAAGGTTCATCAGCTAGTGGCCTTTTCACAACTTTAGTGCACCTTATGGGCCCTGCCATGGTTTCACTCAAAAGCTACTTTCCAAATCTCTCACCTTTACTTCTTTTAGTGACTAAAAGCCTTCGAAGGTAAAGCTTCAACAAGCTCAACTTAAGAACTAATTTTTTTTTCTGTAAGTGGCAACACATCTATATCTGATCAAGCAAAGAATTGCCTACGTCATCTCCTAGACTAGCATAAATTGATGATTTCGCTTCGAATAACACACATGGAAAGTTCTAGACTACATATGATAGCACAGATAACACAAATCCTTACACACATATAGCACACGAATCAATCAAGACAGTTCTATTCAACTCTCAAATAAAGTAAGCATATGTAGTTGAAAAATTTAAGCAATAATGCACTAGGTGACATACAAGTCAAATAACTGAGAAAAGGCATCACAAATTAGGCTATTTATTTGTCACGACCCGAAATTCCCACTCTCGGGATCGTGATGGCGCTTAACATTCCACTTACTTAGGCAAGCCAACGTTATATATAGTTCTTAACCATTTTTAACAAATTTCAAATACGATGAAAATAAAGAACTGAATAGTCTAAAAAGCTAAATAAGCTAATAAGTGACGAAATCCAAATACAAATCCCGAAACTATTGTCACGAATACATGAGCGTCTAAGATACTACAGATAATGGTCTGAAATAAACATCATTGTCTGAATCAAATAAAAAGCTAAAAGAAGTAGAAGGGGACTTTAGGGATGCGGACGTCGTGCAACAATAACTCAAGTCTCCTCTGAATGGCTAGATCCGAACAGGTATACTGGATGCCGCTGGGAACAACTCCAGTATATGCACAAAAATGCAGAGTATAGTATGCATACAACTGACCACATGTGCTCTATGAGTGTCGAGCCTAACCTCGACGAAGTAGTGACGAGGCTAAGGCGGGTCACTTACATTAACCTTTACAAAATAGTAAAAATAATAATAGATAAGACAGAAATAGAAGTAAAGCGGGTAATTCATATCAACAAACCCAAAACAAACTAACAGAGATACCCGAATTATAAGTCATATAACTCATCTCAACAGCCAAGCCAAATCCAACAATCACAAACAAATATAACTTTTACTAATATGTTGCGGCGTGCAACCTATATCACAATATCAACTTTAAATAATCCGTTACAGGCTGCAACCTGATCCCACCATATAATAATCTATCAACATCATAGTCCATCCTTATTCCACCTTTTCAATCCTTTCCTTTCAATTTTCGTTGCGGCGTGCAACCCGCTCCCCAAACAATTTCAATTAACATTAGTAACTCAATAACTAAGATTTACAAGAAATCATACATCAAAAGAATGAATGTACGAGCAATTGTGAATAACATGATAACCAAAAAGACTCGAACTACTCGGATGTCTCAACTTTACTAACTCAACGGTTTCTTAGGCTATGAAGTGATGGGTTTTCAATGTATTAGCTTTATGTTTTGATAATCTAACAAACTTACTGTCAAGAACTAGATAGGAAACCTGACACACTTGGTATACATTTCTAATCAGTGGACTCCAGCTTATGTGAATTGCTGCAAGTGTAGAAGATAGAGAACTAACACAAGGACCTGATCCCTTGTGTTTCCCTAAAAGCAGTATGAAAATGAACTGTGTACAGCTGGAAAGTGACTGCCATAGAAACAGTGCAGCACAGTTTTGCAGTCACTTGACCTTTGACCAACCAAGTGCTTACATCATTCAAGTGATCTCATCAAAGGTGTATTAACAAGAGCATTACAACAAAACATCACTTGAACACATGAGAATTCACTTCAAGCATTCAAGCCTTCTGAGATTCGTGCATTTAATTCTTAAGTGCATCAAGAAAAAAGTTTAACGCTACTATGGACCAGTTCCTAAATCTAGTATTTTATTATTCTTAGTTGAGTTGTAACTTTGTAATTGTTCTTCATTGTAATTCCTAATTTTCTTAGCTAGAAACGTTGCTTAAAAACCCCTTTGGAAAACCATAAACCCTTTGTGTTTGTGTCGTGACTAGAGCTAGTCATGATTTGAAGTCTTTGTAACAGGTGTATTGCAAAGTGGCTTGTAATAGGTGTATTACGAGTTAGTGAGGAATTAAGAGTTTAATTCCTAGATTGCATAGGTTGTAATCTAAAAGTTGCTCATAGTAAAGTTGAAATCCTACCAGTGTATGTCATGGTTTTTATCCCCTTGAGCAGGGATTTTTCCACCTGTCATATTCACTTACTGTTTCATTAACGTTCTTAGGGGAAAATCATAGAGGACCTAGTACTCTATAGTTTGGTGGACTAATATAAACTATCAATTGGTATCAGAGCGTGTTCCTCCTATCAAGATAACACCTAGGAAGAATCCTTATGGTTGCTCTACCAAATTTTGAAGAAGGTCAATCTACGAATCTACGTATAGACCACCAAGGTTCAATGGGCAATACTATGTGTGGTACAAGACAAGAATGCATGATTTTATCATGGCTGAAGATATTGAGTTGCGGGGTATCATATGTGATGGTCGTTATATTCCAACGAAGAATGTCATAGATATTGAATTAACGATGCCAACGACCAGAAAAGAATACACTGACGCAGACAGGAAAGCTGTAGAGAAAACTTTTCATGCCAAAAAAATTTCGGTATGTTGAATAGGACCTGATGAATACAATAGGATATCTTCTTATGAAACAACCAAGGATATATAGGAAGCTTTGCAAACAACACATGATGGAACCACTCAAGTAAAATAATCCAAGATTTATATGCTCACCACCGAGTATGAACTCTTTAGGATGAAAGATGATGAATCTATTCAAGATATGCACACTAGATTCACTTCCATCATAAATAAGCTACACTCACTTGGTGAAGTCATTCCTAGGAACAAGCTCGTGAGGATTATTTTTAGTATTCTGCCTAGTTCAAAGAAGAGTAAAGTGAATGCTATTACTGAAGCAAAGGACCTGCAGGAGCTGACCATAGACAAACTAGTTGGAAATCTGAAAACCTACAAGATAAAGAGGAAGATAGACAGTGAAAGAAGAGAACCATAAAAGGAAAAGGACCTGGTACTCAAAGCTGAAAGCAATGCCTCAAGTGAGGAGGATAGTGACATAGCTTACTTAACCAAAAGGTATCAGAAGATGGTCAGAAGAAAAGGAGGAATACTAAAAAAGGGCAACTCCAGCAAACTAAAGAACTGTGACCTCTGCCACAAATGTGGAAAGCTAGGGCACTTCATCAAAGATTATCCTCTCATGAAGCAAGAACACTCAAAATACAACCCTGATAAAGCAGCAAAGAGGAATCCGATTCTTGACAAGCACTTCAAAAGGAAGCGATTTGCTGACGATATGGTGAAATAGGCTTTTTCATCATGGGGAGATTCCTCTAGTGAGTATGAAGTAGAAACTGATGCAGGTGACAGTTCCATGATGGCATCTGAAAGTGAAGAAAATGAATATGATTCAATATTTGTTTTGATGGCTCATCTGATGATGATGAAGATGATGACAATAGTGAGGTAAACTTCAGGGATGTTCAGAGAAATCTGAAATCCTACTCCCCTAAGAAACTCATGTCATTAGCTAGTGTATTAATTGATGCCTATCATAGTTTTGTGGAGGATAAAGATGCATTTACCTTAGAACTAGGAGAAGCTGAACAAACAAGAGATGATTTGCTAGTGTGTGAAGTTGACCTGAAGTAAACTATAAGTAATTTGGAAGATGAAAAATGGTTTTAACTGGAAAAAATTGCTAGTGTAGAACACAAAAGAGATGATTTGGTTGTTGTAGCTGTCGACTTAAAGGAAACCATTGAGAATTTAAGTAAAGATAAGAATGTGCTAGTGAAAAGAGTGACTGAAACTGAGGAGGAAAGATGTTAGTTTGTATGAGTCCACCAAACAGTAGAGTACCCAGTCCTCTATGAGGTTAAGCTAAGAATGCTAATAAAAACTATAAGTAAAGGAGGCAAGGGATTTTTAGGTGGAAAAATCACACACAAGGGGATAAAAAACCATGACCTACACTTGTAAGCTTTTAACCTCACTAACTTGCAATCTTACTATTACAAGCCACTTTGTAATTACACTATTACAAAGACTTCAACTAACTTGTAATTCTCTCACCACAAGCCACTTTATAACTCTCCTACTACAAAAGCTTTAAACTTATGACTAATCCTAGTCACAACATAAACTCGGAAGTTTATGGATTTTTGGTTTTCCTAAGACAAAGTTTCTAAGAAACCAAAATAGGAAATACAATAAAGAAAAAATAACAAGATTAAAACTCAACTACGTATATATATAAACTTATTATGAAACTGATCCTTAGTGGAGTTGTCTTCTTATTCTTGGCACACCAGTGACTTCAATGCCGGATGACCACTATTTTTCTTAAGAGAATGTAAGTGAATGCACAAAGATGTTGTGCCTTGCACCAGGTTGTTATATCATAAAAGACATCACAATGGATAGTGATGTCAATTTTTGGTACACGATTCTTCCCAATGACAAGTGACTGATGCACTATCTGCTGCACAGTCACTTCTATGCAATTGTGTTCCAGCTATGTAGTTGACTTGTACTTCTATCAAAGAACACTAAGGGACCACGTCCCAATTGTGTTCTTCTTTTGTAACAGTTGCGAGATAGTCACTTTCTGCTAATATGTCCCAGTTGTACAATTGACTTGTACTTTTGTCAGAGAACCCTCAGGGACCAGGTCCATGTTGTGTTCCTCTTTATAATGATTGTGGATAGTCATTGACTTGTACTTCTGTTAGAGAACCCTAAGGGACCAGATCACCGGGTCCCTGTTGTGTTCCTCTTTATGGTTGTTCATTCCAGTTGCTAGAGGTCCGACCGGACATTTATTCATTTGAAATGTATACCACGTAGGTCAGGTTCTCTATGTGGTTCTCTACAATAAGTTTGTTAGGTCATCAAAACATAAGAAACATAAGGCAAAGACATTGAAAACCCATAAATTTCCCCCTTTTTGATGATGAAAAACTTAAGCATTGATAGTATTTGATTAGAGAAAAAACAACTAGAAAAGCTACTAGAAACTACACAAATTTCCCCTGACCAAATCCCCCCTAACACAGAAACTTCACAAAAGTTCCCCCTGACCACACAGAAACTTCACAAAAGTTCCCCCTGACCACACAGAAACATCACAAAAGTTCCCCCTAACCATTAGCTTCCCCCCCCATTCCCTCCCCCTCCCCCGGCATCATTAAAAAGAACACCATTAGGTAATTAGCATAAAGAAGTCTAACACAGCTAGCTCATGCCACATATGTGCACACAACATGACAGAAAAGAGAAGCCAGAGAAACACAGCATTGTACAGGAAAAAAGATGAGTTGTTTTATTAATATTAACAATGGACTGAGCAAGACAAGATCAGTAATGGTGAATTTCAGCATGCCATCACAAAAAAGCAAACAAAAATAAAACAGCAACCAAAGAATATGAGAGCAAAAATAGTTGGACACTGAGAGGATCCAAGGGGACACTAGAAGAAAGAGACTTGGAAAAAGAGACATCGTTGGTTTTGAGAACCAGGTCCAGTGGAGCATTTGCATACAGTTGTTCTTCAAGCAATTGTGCCTGAAGTTTATCATTTTACTTTGTCATTCAGGCAACTTCTTCATTAACAGAATAAGGTCCTTTAACTGCTTGGCTGAGCTGAGTTTCCAGTATGGCATTTTGAGCCCTCAACCTTCTGATCTCTTCAGAAGCTACATTTTAAGCGTTGATCAGCTGAGAAATAGTCGAGAAGCTTCCACCAACTCTTTCAACACATTACATTCTTCTAAAGTGGTCTTGGATAAAGTTTGCCTGTGTGCGCCCACTCTGGGATTCCCCAAGGGGGCCTTGTAGAATCTGAACACCTGAGTGAGGGGAAAGCCATATGGTGGCCCATGATTCTCACCTTTAAAGTTTGCCACCTTTTGCATATGATCTATCATGATTTGTTAGCAAGTTGATTGGGACAAACTCATCAAGCGATTCTATTAAGACCATATCCAATTTTGTAGTAATAGATCGCCTCTCAAAATAAGGTAAGAGCACATTATTGACCAATTCAAAGAGAAGATGATACTCAGGAAGTAATACCTTTTTATGTACCTGTTCCCCCTGTTGAATATCTTGTTCTTTCAAGACGGATCTCCTAAAGTTTATACCACTGATTCCATTCATTCACATGGAATTCTAAGAACTTTTCCTAATGCTGAGGCATCGAGTAGAATGTCTACTCCGTTTAATAGAGCACAAATGTGATCTCCCTCAACATTGAAGAGAGATGCGTAGAAGGTTTGTACCACATCTTCGTACACTAGAGGCATTCTTCCGTCAAACAAATGCTCCCATTGTTGAAATTCCACTATCTTCAGAATTTGTCTCATAGCAGCCATCTCTAAAATTGATGGGTCAAATGTACGTCCCCACAAGACTTTCTGAGTTCTTAATATCTGCTGCCAAATAACACTATCATTAGGCATAGTCCTCAGAGCACCAGGTTCTCTAACAATTTCCCGTTTTTGTTTGCTAGACCATTCAACAGACTTTCCTTTCCAGCTTACTAACCCCACAATATCATCTTCAGACATGGCTTGCTCAACTTGGCTCTTTTTAGAATTGTCGATCCCCTTCACTGATGCACTATTTTGTTTCTCAAAGGTTTCTTTGGAAGCTTTATCCACAGTCTTTTGAGCTTTCATAGATTGTTTCACTAAGGAACCATGTTCCTTTGGAGCATTTTTGTCAATCCTACTACCTGGAACACTCTTGTTAGTAACAAAATCCCTTTGACTCATCAACCTCCATTTCCTTGTCTTGACACTTCTCCTACTTTTCTGCATAGTAGACGTAAAACCCTCTTTATACTGTGACCTGATAGTGAGTTATTTGGAGGAGGATTATAAGAGCTTGGGATGATCAGGAGGTGTAGAAGTGGGTTTTCTTGGAAGAGAATCAGGATCATCTGTAGGTTTTTCTGGGAACGTCTCATGATCCAAAGACTCGAGGAGTACTATGGTTCTTACATCATTCAAGAATGCAGTGCCTTCCCTATAATACTCATACGAAAGATATGCTCCTTCATTCATCAGACTTTCAGCAGCGATAGCCATGTTATTATGCACTGCTTCCTTTTCTGGTGACTCTGTGAGAGTCACTAAGTCCAAAATGGATGAGATCAGATATTGATCAGGGTCATCTTCAGAAACCTCTGACACTTGAGAGGTGAAACCGCCTGAGTGTTCTTTGATAAGATCAAAGGAGTGATGAGATATAGAGTTCTCAAATCATGGGGGGAAATAGGGTTTTTCAGAAAAGGAAAGATTGTAGGAAAAGAGGAGGTACCATGTGTGGATGCAGTAGTATTAGAAGGAGTGGAGTATGAATCTCTAGGGATGATTTTAAGGATGATAGGGAAGTGGGAGTGGTGTTAATAGTGGGAGAGGGGAGCGATCGTTCGATAGCCATTATAGGAGTATTTGGAAGAAAAGTAGAGTGGGAGAGAGAGATGAAGAGAGGATCAAAACTATACAGAAGAAATGAAGGTTCATGACTTGCTGTAAGGGAGAGTAAAGTTTTATTGGAAAGAGAAATAATGATGAGAAGAGAGAGAAACATGCTCTGAATAGTTTTTGAAAATAGCATTAGGTTTATGGGGAAACGTTATCGTGTTGAGGGGATGAAGGGATTTGAAAGACAAGACATGTCATGCAGACTTTGAAAAGTCACATGATGTGGCATCTGAGTTAATTATGTTATCATTTTGAGACGGCATGCAGAGAAAAATAGATTATGACTAACCTGTGGTACAGGAACCTGATGCCCTACCATTTTTTTTTTGGAAAAAGGTTTTAGCAGCTCTTCCTTCGTAGTTCATAAGTATACCTGTAGCTTATGTGATCATCATATGATCGCGGTTAGGCTTGGTCAAAAAACACTTTAGCTAATTTTACCTGAAGGTGTCTTGCATGGCCAACCGATGGAGAATCAGGTTCTCCATTAGACTCTCATGACCTTGTCTTCGCCTTTTTTCTTCCAAAATATTCTATACCCAAGGCTTTGGTGAAGATACCTGGGATTTGGTCTTCTGTACTGTAAGACTCACAGAAGATAATGCCACCCCTCAATGTGCTTGGTCTTATCATTTTTGCAATCTTGAGTTGTTGATGAGGAAATTGAGTTTTTGCTTCCTTGTCCCCCAAGGATAGAGACATGATCATGACTAGTGGACCACTCTTGTACACGAGCTAACCTGCATAGTTCATCATTAGCATACTAAATAAGGTTAAGCTGTCACATGCAGGGTGATACAGGACTAGATCTTGTGTTCCCTTAAGATAACTCAAAACTTCTTTTGACAACCTTCAAGTATGATTCCTTGGGACTTGAGTTTGGATTTTATTTATCAAGGGGAAATACACAAGGGACAGGAAAGGAAAACACATATTTCTGATTTCTCATTTTAATTCAGAATGAAGGGGAGTGATTGTGTTATTAGGTGGATGGGAGATTTTGAGTTTCCAGTTTGAGACTGAGGTTTGCTTCGTGGGGAACTTGGGAGTTTAATTTTATTTTCCTATACTCTTTGTTTTGTTGCTTGTGGAGCGCCATGACCTGCATATCCGCTCTTTCTTCAGCCTCAGTGGTAGTAAGTGCAGTACCAGGTTCCTTGTGAGAAGTGGAAGATGATGTTGCATTATCTTTCACCTGTTTCCTTCATATTACTCATTGCGTCACCCTTCTTATTTTAAAACCTCAGATATTTCCCAGGGACCAAAGATGATTCATCATATTGAACATCAGTTTTTCTTCCTTGGTTAGAGGAAGGTTTTCATTGAACAACATACATGTGGTTACTACTTTTGCTCAAACATTTATGGCGATTCCATTATTTATGAGCATTGTTCATGCCGTGTCTTCCAGACTCATGTTCTTTCCTTTTATCAACACAATTTTGTTGTGGAGTCCTTGGTGCTGAGGAGTTGTGTGTGATCCCATTTTTGTTACAGGCTTATCAAGTTTGGCATCGTTTAATTTTGTCACGTGGTCGTATCTGATCTATTCTCCTTCAATTTTGTCTTCACATGAATCTTTTTGACAAGGACCATTAATACCTCGAGAGTCTCCTCCTTTGTTTTATGAACTAGTATCCAAGTGAATCTTGAGTTTGGCAGACCACGAACTAGGTCCTTTTGAATAAATTTATTCGGAGGTGAGAAGCTTGCATGCACCAATATTTCATGCCAAATTTCTGACTTCAACCATCTCATACCAAAAGCTTATGGAGATTCATAGTCAAAAAAGTAGATGTTCTAGTTTCCTTTGTCCACTGAGACCACTTGGACAGTTTTCAGATTGTTAACTGTGCACACTTCTTTATAAGAACTCTACTTTGTTCCCTCTATCACAGATTTGAGAAACACTCAGGAGATTGTAGTTCAGGCCATTCACATAGTACACGTTCCTAACTGAGTACCAAAGAACCTTTCCCACTTTACGTTCACCGAGAATGTACCATTTTCTTCCTTTTTAAAGATACGTTCCCTTTTTGTAGGGCTTTCAGTGATGAGAAATTTATGATGCTTTCAGTCATGTGCTTTGAGCATCCACAGTCCATAGTCCATTGTAGTCTGTTTCCTCTCACTATTCCCTGCACATGCAAATCAAGGGTTAGATTTAGGAACCCAAACTAGTTTGGGTCCCTTGTTATGATAGGAAGGATGAATAAGGGCTTTCCTAGTCCATGCAGGCAACATCAGTTTTTTGCGAGTGGTACCTGGTCCCTTATTAGTAGTCACTTTATCAATAAACACTTTTGTTTTTCTGAACAGACTGAACCCTGGCCTGATAATTTTATTTAAAGTTCCCATTGTCCCCACAGTGGGTACATTGACAGTTATCAGGGACAGTGACATACTTGCTGTGAGGGTTGTAAGGAGTTTTCTCCCTTTGGAACCCGATGCCCTGCCTGTTTCTACTATTGTTAAGATACATGGCAGTGACAAAATCTGAGGACCAGGTCCACTTCAGAGATTTCTCAAGATCAATTCTTACTTTCTCCAATTCAGCTTGAAGTTGCTTATTCTTCTCAAGTTCACCACATAGACTAGTAATTAATTCCTTTTCAAGCTTAATGTGTGTCTCACTAGCTACTTCCTTCCATTTCCCAAGACTCACATTCCTATGTTCTCTATTGAGTCCCTCAATGGTTTCCTCTATATCAGTACTTATCACTAAAAGGACATCCCTCTCTTGATCAATAGTTGCATTTTTTTTCTTATAAGGTGTGTTTCTCATTGCTAATATCTTCTATTGTTTATTTAAAATTAACAACTACTACCATCAGGTCGTCTCTCTCATTTTCCACACTAGTTATTCTTTCATTCAAGACTTCATTTTCTTTTTCAAGATTAGTTATGGTATCATTTAGATCCACTACACAGACCAATATATCATCTCTAGATTGTTCGGTTTCTCCTAGTTCTATGGTCAGGATCTCCTTATCATTAACAAGGCTATAATAGGCATCAATTAGGACATTTGCTAATGACCTTAACTTCTTAGAAAAGTAGGATTTCAAATTTCTCTAAACATCCCTGAAATTTACCTCATCGTCTTCTCTTCTTCATCATCATCAGACTGAGCCATCAACGCGAACAGTGAATCATACTATGTTGCTTTAATTTCCACTGCCATTATGGAACTATTTTCTGCATTTGGTTCCCTTTTGGAGTTACTAGAGGATTCTCCCCAAGCAGCAAGAGCCTGCTTCGCAATATTGTTAGCAACACTTTTTCGATTGAATCGTTTGTCTGGAACCAGTTTCCTTTTCGCTGCTTTATCAGGATGTTATTTGTATTGCTCTTGTTTTGTGAGTGGGCAGTCTTTGATGAAATACCCTGGCTTTATGCACTTGTGACAGAGATCATTGTTCCTTGCTTTACTTGAACTGCCCCTCTTTGGTATACCACCATTTCTTCGAACTATCTTTCGAAATCTTTTAGTAAGATAGGCCATGTCACTATCTTCATCACTTGAGTCACTGCTTTCAGCTTTGAGTACCAGGTTCTTTTCCTTCTTCGGCTCTCTCCTTTCACTGTCTTTCTTTCTTTTCATCTCGCATGTCTTCAGATTACCAATCGACTCATCCATGATTAGAGTTTGTAGATCTTTAGCTTCAGTGATGGATTTTACCTTACTTTCCCAAGAACCAGGTAGAACTGTGAGGATTTTCCCTACAAGCTTGTTTCTGGGAATGACATCTCCAAGTGAATGAAGCTCGTTTATGATGGAGGTGAATATGGTGTGCATATCTTGTATAGACTTATCATCATTCATCCTAAAGAGCTCATACTATGTGGTGAGCATGTCAATCTTAGACTGTTTAACCTAAGTAGTTCCTTCACGTGCGGTTTGCAGCACTTCCTATATTTCTTTGGCATTGTCACAAGCTGAGACTCTGTTGTACTCATCAGGTCCTATGCCATACACCAAGATTTTCTTGGCACGATAGTTCTTTTCTACAACTTTTGTATCAATGTCGTTGTACTCTTTTTTGTCTTTCGGCACCATTGGTCCAGTTTCTTCACACTTCTTCATAGGAACATGTGGACCATCACAAATGATGTCCCACAGTTCTAAATCTTCTGCCATTATAAAATCATGTATGATGGTCTTCCACCAGTCATAGTTTTGACCATTGAATCTGGGAGGTCCGTAAGTTGATTGTCCTTCCTCAAAGTTGGGTGGAGCAGCCATTGAGATCCTTTCTAGGTGTTAACCTTTTAGAAAAAACCTGCTCTGATACCAATTATTAGTTTGTATGGTCTACCAAATAGTAGAGTACCTGGTCCTCTATGAGGTTAAGATGAGAATGCTAATAAAAACTGTAAGTAAGGAAGGCAAGGGATTTTTACGTGGAAAAATCCCACAAAAAGGGATAAAAACATCACGACCAACACTTGTAGGATTTTAACTTCACCAACTTGCAATCTCACTATTAGAAGCCACTTTGTAATAACCCTATTACAAAGACTTCAACTAAGTTGTGATGCTCTCACCACAAGCCACTTTACAACTATCCTAGTTATAAAGGCTTTAAACTTATGACTAATTCTAGTCACAACATAAACTCGGAACTTTACGGATTTATTGTTTTCCTAAGACAAAGTTTTTAAATAAGAAAAATAGGAAATACAATGAAGAACAAATAACAAGATTAAAACTCAACTACGAATATGCCTAAGGTCATTATGAAACTGATCCTTAGTGGAGTTGTCTTCTTGTTCTTGATACACCTGTGACTTCAATGTCGGATGAACACTGTTTTGTTTGAGAGAATATCACTGAATGCACAAAGATGTTGTGCCTTGCACCAGGATGTTATATCACAAAAGAGAGCACAATGGATAATGATGTCAATTCTTGGTACACGCTTCTTCCCAATGACAAGTGACTGTTGCACTATCTATTGCACAGTCACTTCTGTGCAATTGCATTACAGCTATTTAGTTGACTTGTACTTTTTTTAGAGAACACTAAGGGACTAGGTCCCAATTGTGTTCTTTTTTTGTAACAGTTGCGAGATAGTCACTTTCTGCTGTTACGTTCCAGCTGTACAGTTGACTTGTACTTTTGTCAGAGAACCATCAGGGACCAGGTCTTTGTTATGTTCCTCTTTATAATGATTGCGGACAGTCACTGACTTGTACTTATGTCGGAGAACCCTTAGTACCAGATCACCAGGTCCCTATTATGTTCCTCCTTGTGGTTGTTCATTCAATTGTTGGAGGTCAGATTGGACATTTATTCCTTTAAAATATATACCACGTGGGTCAGGTTCTCTATCCAGTTGTTTACAATAAGTTTGTTAGATCATCAAAACATAAGAAGCATAAGGCAAAGACATTGAAAATCCATCAAAAGATATAACCCCTTAATAGCGATTGCAGACTTGAGGGAAACTATAGAGGGACTAGTAACTTAGTCTAGGCCTAGAAATTCTGAGAAAGGAAAAGAGGTAGCTAGTGAGGCACACATTAAGCTTAAAAACGAGTTGAAAGCTGTAAAACTAGCATGTGTGTTGAACTTGATAAAATAAGCATCTCCGAACTGAACTGGAAAGAGTAAAAAATGATCTTGAAAAGTCTCGTAAGTGGACCTAGTCCTCAGAAGCTATTATTGCCATATATGTCAATAATGGTGTAAACAAGCAGGGAATAAGGTTTCAAAGGGAGAGAACTCCTTACAACCCCTATAGCAAGTATGTTACTATACCGGATAACTGGTTTTGTACCCATTGTGGGAACAATGGGCATTTCAAGGAAAATTGCCAAGCTAGGGTTCAGTCTATTAAGAAAAACAAAGTGTTTGCTAAAAAGGTAACTACTAAAAAGGGACCAGGTGCCGCTCATAAAAAATGCATGCTTCCTGCAGGGACCAAGAGAGTTCTTATTCATCTTCTAGCTTACTACAAGGGACCCAAACTTGTTTGGGTTCCTAAAACTAGCTCTTGGTTTCCTTGTGAAGGGAATAGTGAAAGGAAGCAGTCAACAATGGTTCATGGATGGTGGATGTTCAAAGCACATGACTTGGAACACCATGGACTTTCTTTCACTAAAAGCCCTGCAAAGAGGGAGTGTATCCTTTGGCATTGGGAAAAAGGGGTACATTCTTGGAATTAGAAAAGTCGGGAAGTCACTCACTCACTCAATTGAGAATGTGTACTATGTCAATGGTCTCAAGTACAGTCTCCTGAGTGTTTCTTAGATTTGTGATAAAGGAAACAAGGTGGAATTCTTGTCCAAGATATGCATAGTTACAAATCTGGTAGCTGGTGAAGTGGTACTTCTGGACAAAAGATACAAGAACATCTATGTTGCTGACTTTGAGTCTCTACAAAGTGGTGATCTAAGTTGGTTGAAAGCTATTGAGAATGATGCTGAACTGTGGCACAGAGGACTGGATCATGCAGGCTTCTCTTTTTTGAATAAGTTGATTCATAAGGACCTGGTCCGTGGTTAGCCCATGTCAAAGTTCAGAGAACAGAAAGTGAATGATGTATGTGCTAGAGGGAAGCATGTGAAGTCCACATTTATATCTAAGAAAGATGTCAGCACCTCAAAGCCACTCGATCTTCTTTATATGGATCTATGTGGCCCTATGAGAGTGCAAAGAAGGAAAGGAAAAATGTACATCTTTGTGATAGTTGATGACTACTCTAGATTCACTTGGACTCTATTTTTTAGAAAAGATTAAATCTTTGAGGTATTTGTGGCCTTTGTGAAGAAAATCCAGGTAAAAATAGAGTAGAGTAGCATGCATTAGAGAAGATCATGCATTAGAGAAGATCATGGAACAGAATTTGACAATGCCAAATTTGATGAGTTCTATAACAAAAATGACAGTACTCACAACTTCTTAGCCCCAAGAATTCCCCATCAAAATGGAGTGGTAGAAATGAAGAATAAAACTCTTGAGCAAATGGAAATAACAATGTTTATCGACAGTAGGATTGCAAAGAACTTCTGGGCTGAAGCTGTCAACACTGCCTGCTACTTGGTGAACAAGTGCATGATCAGATCACTCCTGGACAAACCCCATATGAGATGCTAAATGAAAGTAAACCCAAGATGACTTACCTAAGAACATTTGGGTGCAAATGTTGTGTTATCAACAATTGAAAGGATCAACTTGGAAAATTTGATGCCAAAAGTGATGAAGGAATCTTCTTGGGGTACTCCTCTCAAAGCAAAGCTTACAAAATATACAACAAGTGGACTTGGTGTGTTGAGAAAAGCGTTCACGTAACCTTTGACGAGTCATATCCCTCCTGTAAGAAATCAACAAGGATGATCAAGATGGGGAACCCTTACTAGTTCCAGATGAAGTCATCGACATGACAAATGGAAAGGCAATCATGATGAGTCAAGTGAAGGAGCCAAGTGGAGACAATGCAGCTTCTTCCTCAAGGGAACCAGTTACCAAAATTACAACCACTGAAGCTTAAGAAAGAGTGGTTGATGCAGTGCAAGGTATTCCACAGGTGGCGGAGTGCAGAATACAAGGGAACCAGTTAGATCTACCCAGCTCCTCTATAAATGAGCTTTAAATTCCCACAAAATCTCTCATCCTCTTGACAATATAGTTACCCCTCTAGATTCTGGAGTGTAAACAAGATTAAAAGCCAGAAATTCACTTGCCTTCTCAATTTTTCTTTCCCAAATAGAACCCAAAACATCAAGGAAGCCTTAAAGAATGCATAATAGATTACAGCCATGCAATATGAGTTGCATCAGTTTGAAAGCAACAATGTATAGCACCTGGTACCTAGACCCTCAGATCGAACCATCATAGGAACCAGGTGGGTATTCAGGAATAAGCTTGATGAACATGGAAACACTACAAGGAACAAGGCTAGGCTAGTGGTTCAAGGTTAGAATTAGGAAGAAGGAATTGATTATGATGAGATATTTCCTCTGGTTGCTCGCATGGAAGCTATTATAACCCTAATCACTTTTTCATCTCATATGGAATTCACTCTAGTCCAAATGAATGTCAAAAGTGCATTTCTGAATGGACTTCTTAAGGAAGAAGTCTATGTAAAGCAACCTACAGGGTTTGAATGTCATGAACACCCTAAATATATATTTAAACTAGTCAAGGCATTGTATGGGTTGAAGCAGGCTCCTCGAGCTTGGTATGAAAGGATGTCAAATTCCTTTTAGAAAATGGGTTTACAAGAGGGAAAATTGATAATACCTTGTTTCAAAAGAAATGGGGGGGGAACCTGCTCATTTTCCAGGTATATGTTAATGATATCATTTTTAGGGCAACAGGTGATTCACTGTGTGAAGAATTTGCTAAACTCATGGGAAGTGAGTTTGAAATGAGCATAATGAGTGAGTTGAATTTCTTCTTGGGTCTTCAAGTGAAGCAGTCCACAAATGGTACATTCATTTTCCAGCAGAAATACATCAAGGAGCTCTTGAAGAGATTTGATATGGAAGCATCAAAAGTGATAGACACTCCCATTGCAACGGGTACTCGACTAGACATGGATGAGTCTGGATCTCCTGTAAGTCAAACTATGTATAGAGGCATTATTGGGTCTCTTCTCTACCTCACTACCAGCAGACCTGATATTGTCTTTAGTGTGGGGCTATGTGCAAGATTTCTATCAAATCCCAAGGAATCTCATCTGAAGGCCGCCAAAAGAATTTTGAGATATCTTAAGGGAACATAGGACCTGGTCATATGCTACCCCTCAGGTGACAACTTTAATCTTGTTGGGTATGCTGATGCAGACTATGCTAGTTATCTTGTGGATAGGAAAAGTACTTCTGGAATGGCTCACATTCTAAGATCTTGTCTCATCTCATGAGGAACAAGGAAGCAAAACTCAATGGCTCTTTCAACAGTTGAAGCAAAATATATAGCTACAGCTTCCTGCTGTGCTCAGCTCCTATGGAACAAACAACAATTGGAAGATTTTGGGGTGTTTACTGACTGTGTTCCTCTTCTATGTGATAATACCAATGCACTCAACGTGGCCAAGAATCCAGTTCAAAACAAAAGTACCAAGCACATTGATGTGAGAAATCATTTTCTGAGGGACAATATAGATAAAGGGCTTATCTGTATGAAGTTATGCATTACAGAAGACCAAATTGCATTTATCTTTACCAAAGCATTGAGTAGGGAGCATTTTGAAAGAAATAGGGTGAATCTGGAGCTATTGAAGCCTACCTGAAAACCTGATTCCCATTAGTGGCTATGAAAGTCACCTTCAGGTAATATTAGCTAAAGTATTTTATGGCCAAGTCTAACTTAGTCCAATACCGTTGCAGGTAGACATGCATGATGATTATTAGAAGTTGTAGATGCATTGCATGGGTGGTAAAAGAGGATTGAAATTTTCAAAGACATGTCAAGAACCCGGTTCTTATACCAAAGGTAAGTAGTCATATGCATTCTTTAATACACATTTTAAAAATGTGCAAATATCAACTTCCATGTCATCCACCTTTTCAGACTCTAGTGTCATATCTTTTCATTTCAAATCCTTTCCATCTCCCTCTGAAATGTTGCAACTCCCCACACACTACCATCGTTTCAGAACCAGTTTTTATCTCCCTCCCTCATAATTATCTTCTCTTGACCGATCATATTCTCTCATCATACCTTCTCTAAAAATTATCAACTCTATCTCTTCAATAGCTGACAATCACTCCAAAATCCCTTCTTCAGTCGACACTAACCTAGAGAAAACCCTTGAGTCCTCTGTCCCAGATAAATCATTTGTCACCGTTCCAGTCTTAAATACTGAAACCACCTCCAACCCAAACTTCCCTTCACTCTCTAGTTCTAATGCGACTACTCCATCTCCCTCCAAATGATTAGGACTCAGAAACCACAAAAATCGAAGATCTTTCGTCTCTATCATCTGAGATTCTTACCGACCAAGGCAAAAGTGGAGAATAGGGTAAAGCTCCAAAGTTTGTAGAGGTTTTAGGGGCTAGGGTTGATGAATTTCCGCAATTGTTGCTTCAGATTATGTGGTGTCTATGGATTCCCTAGAGGAGGAAATTTTTGCAACCATTTTTCTTGTATCTACAGATAGAATAGTGCATGAGGTAGTCTCTGGTGTACCCAAGTATTACAGGAATGAGACACAGGAGTTAGTGTAAGAAGGATCCATGGTACTGGTTGAAAGCTCTGCACCAGCAAAAACTACTGGGACTTATCGTGAAGGACCTGACCCCTCTCTGGAGGTAAAAGGTCAAGGATCCCCCTCCTAGGTCAGTTCTGCTCTTGCACCTTTTCCACACTTTGCTGTTGAGCCCTTGGAAATTGTGGTTCCTGAGATGAGGTCTAGTGATGATGAAGATCAAGACAACATTGTTCTTGATACATTTATTTTCAAGCGAAGGGCAGTAATCACTCTTGAGTCTTCTACTAAGAGATCTACTACTAGGTTGCAAGAAAAGAAAGCTTATGAGTCTGCCCTCCAAAAGAGCAAAAGGAGCAGTAAGAAGAAAAAGAAAAGGTTGGTAAAAATGGTGAGGTAGTATGTGATAAGAGTGTCCCCGTGGTGGAAGTGGATGAAGAAGAAACAGAGGAACCTAGTTCCTTGGTGAAAAGTTCCCAGAAGAAGAAGCAATCTGCTTCAGTGGAAGATGTTACAACCCCTAGTTGAAAGTTAAAAGATGTTGTGAGTGAGCCATCAGTTTTTGATGAGGATGTTTTGGTCAAGTCTAGTGGAAAAGCAAAATCAAATATTGTGAAGTCTGGCAAGAGAAAGTTGGAATCTGTAAAGGAACTTGGTTCGGAAAAGAAAGTGAAAAGTGAGACTAGGTCTGCTACAGAATGTTTGAGGCACCAAAAGGTCTTGTTGGGTCGCACTTTTGATCTAGTAATTTCTAATATGGCTGGCATGAGACAAGTAATTGAATGGTTGAGTTTCAACGGTGGGGGAATTTATTCCAAATGGGTGCGCCCAAGGTGTGTGAGGATGAGTTTCAAAGCTTCTATGCCGACCATTTTCCTATTGACACTGACCATATTTGTGCCTTAGTTAATCGGGTGGATATTGTGTTCGATGTTGCTCTACTTGGGGATATTCTGAAAGTCCCTATTGTTGGTGTGTCTATAGTGAAGGAAGTGTGTGGGTCAAACTTCAGAAATGCTATCGTGAAGGATAATGCAAACCAAAAAGGGGAACGGGTTCACAAGAAAGCCTTGCTCCATGTTTATCAGTTGCTCTTCGAGCTGGTGAACAAGGTTCTTTTACCCTATGCTAAGAGAAGGTCCATGACTTCCAGGTCTGACTTGTACCTGATGGAGTCACTGGATGGATTTACACCTGTGAGCCTGTCTGCTATCATGATTGAGCACATGCAGAAGGTAGTAACTCTCAAGGATGGCAATTATGGTCTTCCGTATGGGTTCCTTCTTACGCACGTGTTTAAGTTCTTCAAAGTGCCATTGGGACAATGCAAAATAGGGACCAAGAAGTATAATTTCTCTCAAACAACTTTGGAGGAATGTGAGTGCATCAAGAAGGATGTACAACGACAATCTCTCAGCTCATTAATGCTCAAAACAACGCAATAGAGAAGATTCAAATGTTGGAAGGTCAGCAGGACCAAGGGGCCCTGGGTAAACTGAGGAGATAGCTCATTTAACAAAAGAAAATGTTGATCTCAGGGCACAGGTGGAGAACCTAAAAGTGGAAATGCTCACCTAGCAAACGTTGGCAAATGCTCGAATAGATTTAGTTCTCTAAACCCTTGTTGCAGCTTCCAAGCCCTCTACTCGTAGTGTCCCCTAAGCAACCCCTTTTAGTGACCAGTTTCTGGATTTTCTATTCTTGTTTTAATAAATTGGAAATTGTTTTGTTTCTTTTTATTTTAATGTGGATGAGATATACTTGTACTTCTCCTGATGACAATAGTCCAATCTTTGCCTTTGCTGTATAGCAAAGGCATATGTTTTATATATAAAAACTATCCTCTTTTGCTATCTAAATGCTTATGTTCTTTGTTTCTCTTTTATTTCATGTTGTGTGCACATATGTGGCATGAGTTAGCTAGGCTAGACTTCTTTATGTTGATTACGTGCTTGTGTATTTTTAATGATGCCAAAAGGGGGAAGTACAATTGAAACAGGGATCTGATTAAGGGGGACGCATAAAGTCAGAGGGAGCTTGAAGTTCCTGTTACTTCATCCGATTATTTCTGTTCTAAAAAAATGTTATCAATGTCTATATTTGTCATCATCAAAAAGAGAGAAATTGATGGTTTTCAATGTCTTAGCTTTATGTTTTGATGATTTAATAAACTTACTGTCAAGAACCAGATATGGAACCTGACACACTTGGTATACATTGCTAATCAACGGACTCCGGGTAAAGTGAACTGCTGCAACTGTAGAAGATAGAGAACCAACACAGGGACTTGATCCCTTGTGTTTCCTGACAGCAGTACGAAAGTCAACTGCGTATAACTGGAAAGTGACTTCCACAGAAACAGTGCATCATAGTTTTGCAGTCACTTATCCTTTGACCAACCAAGTGCTTACATCATTCAAGTGATGTCATCAAAGGTGTATTAACAAGAGCATTACAACAAAACATCACTTGAACACTTGAGAATTCACTTCAAGCATTCAAGCCTTCAGAGATTTGCGCATTTAATTCTCAAGTGCATCAAGAACAAAGTTTAACGCTACAACGTACGAGTTCCTAAATCTAGTATTTTATTATCCTTAGATTATTTGTAACTTTGTACTTGTTCTTCATTGTAATTCCTAGTTTGCTTAGCTAGAAGCGTTGCTTAGGAACCCCTTTGTAAAACCATAAACCCTTTGTGTTTGTGTCATGCCTAGAGTTAGTCATGAGTTGAAGTCTTTATAATAGGTGTATTGCAAAGTGGCTTGTAATAGGTGTTTAACCAAAAAATAGAATTTTAGTCAAAACTAGAATTTAGAAGAACTCGGGTTACTGATAATCAAGAAAATGAATAAAATGAAGTAATTCTGGATAGCAAAATTGTAATCAAGAGAAACAAATAAATAAGTGTATATGCCAGTAGTATTTTTTTTTACAACTGATCATATATCTCCTTTTTATAGGTACCTTTGGAAATATACGTTTTACTCAAATCATAATGAGGCTATTATGAGTAATTAAAGACATTTAATGCTACGCTACACAATCATTACATTAAAAAAATCTCTAACAAATTCAGCATTTAATGCCTATTAAATGCCGTATATGTACTCTTTTCTATTGTCAGATTCACTCCTTCTAATTTTTGGATTTAAATAACTTAAATAGGTACGGGCGTCGAGTTATTTGTCTGATTGTCCGTGCCTCTTCCTCTTTCTTTTCTCGTATCTGTTGAACCTCACGATTCTTGGCTAATTGTGATTATTTGACCATTTGACCAATCCACGTGTCTTGACACATCACCTTTATATATAAATATAATTTTCTCCAATACAGATAGTCCCCCCTCCCCACTTTTCATTTATTCATCAGTTGAATATTTGGGAAGTGGATTTCATTAGAAGAGAATTTTTATCACCATTAATGCTCAGACAAAATTGGCATTCCAATGGTCACTTTCATTTAATGCGTAACACACGTGTCACCTTTTTATTGGTTCTACGGTTTTACAGCACTTTCTTAGGCTTTCTTTTCGGCTTCCCTGTTCACGAAGTGTTCGTTATCATTATTATGGTCCTTCTTTATTTTCCTTTTGTCGGTTTCCCATTTGTATAAATATTACTTCTTTTCTTGTCTTTTACCAAATAAAGCGTATTGAGCACTTTAATTCTTCAAATGTCTATTCACTTCTTCCTTACTTCAATCTTCTTCGCCATGACTTCACCAAACCTTAACCCTAGGAGAACCCCTATTTTAGATAACTTCCCCAATGCCCCCATTAGGCATAGAAGAGGTGGTAGACTTCATAGCTTGGGGTTTGTTCATAGTGGCAGCACAACCACGCGGTCTCCTAGTTCTGGTCCCTCTTCTAGAACTAGAGGTTCCCTTTCTCAAAGATCTTCTAGGAACAAAGAACCTTCTGAGCCCTTATGTGAGCCTCTAGTTGAAGAAATAATCCCAACAGAACTATCTTTTCACCATGATAGGGAATCTCTTAGAAACCAAGTTGCCACTTTAGATCGTACCGATGCTTTCCCTACTCAGATTACAGAAATTTTAGCTCATATAGTTCATAAAGACTGTCACTGGAGTAGTGATTTTTCCATTATCATTCCTAATCCAAATTAGAGTATCACTTTCTACATTATTGGATTTTCCTTTGTTTATACATATAATTTCAATCTAGGGTTCAAACCAGCCATCGACCCGGCCATTCTAGATTTTTTCTTTTTTTTCAACGTCTGGTTGGGTCAAATTAGCCCAATTGTATGGATGGTTGTTGCATGTTTTAGGCACCTTACCAACATGGAAGATGTTGGCTTTACTTTCCCCCACTTAATTCACCTCTATTCCCCTAGGATTTTTCGCAATGGCGTTTTCACCCTAGCGGCCAGGAGCAAGAGGGTTTTAGTGAGCCCCAAAGACGACAAGGACCGTAGCTGTTATGCTCGGTTTGTTGCTGCCCCCATTGCTAGTTTAGTGGGTGAAGATAACGTTCCCTTCCCTGAGAAATGGAACTTTGCACGTAAGTGTTATATATTTCTCGTGCCTTTTTTCTTTCAAACTTATTAATTTCTCTAATGTCGCCTCTTTTCCTTTCTCAGCAACCATGGGTGTTGTAGAGAATGTGCCCAATTTCTGTGGTTGGGTAGAGAAATAGTTGAGGACCTCTCCAATAGAGGGTAGGTTCCTGGAAAAACCTTTCCAACCATTACAGTTGGAAAGTAAAGACTCATGGTAAGAGTTTCTATTTTATCTTTCTCGCATATACATATTTTCCTTTATTGTTCTAACTTTTATCCTTCTTTTTATTAGGATTTGCTATTCGAGGGGTTACTGCTGAGGCAGTTGCGGCCTCTCGTGACTCTTTGGATACCCGTACCTCTTTATCCCGAGAAATAGTCTTGGGTTCTTCTTCTGCGAAAAGAAAATCTTCTGAAGAAGAGGATGAAGGAGGCTCCCTAGTGACAAGACCACGAGCTAGAAGACGTATCGTCTCTGATAACGAAGCTGAAATCCCACCTCATCTCCCTCTCTCCGAGCATGTTGGTACACCAATTATTATTCTTGATGATTACATCACTCCACTTGACACTCATGAGTCCATTGACCAGCTTTTTATCAGTAATTTTGATAGTGTAAATTTAGGGCCTGTTTTGGATGAACTTCCCTTATCTTCCTTTTCAATTCCCGCGCCCGTGATTCTTTCCTTACCTGCCTCAACTATTTTTGTTCCTCCCTCTACTGTTTTTACTTCTTCCACCATTCCTCCCTCTACTATTTTTACTTCTTCCATCGTTCCTCCCTTGACAATTCCCCCACCTATCGTTCATCATACGGAGGTCGGTTCTTCGAGTAGAAGTACTGCTATGAGGAGCGTAATTATTGAAGTTCCTGCTGATAGCAGCCTCTTGAGAAAGTCATGTCAAGCTGACGTTTGGCTTGATCCTTTAATTGGTCCAATCGAGAAAGCAAAACTGGAGAGCCATAGCAGCCTAACTTTAATGAACGACATAGTGCATGCCACTTTGAAGGTATTTTCTTTCTTTCTCCTTTTTAATTTGTAAAAATTTCTATCTCCAAAATTCTTATTTCCCTTCCCTTTTTTTCTTAGGCCAATCTTATCGTCACTGAGCTGATGAACAGAATCTCCCTCTTGGAGAAGGTAGCACGTGATTCAAAGAAGGTTGCTCATGATTCTCAGTTGGAAGGAATAGTTTGACAGTGCTCAAATTAACATGGAGGATTTACAAGAGAGCAGGAGTACCTTAGAGCAGCAAGTGCGAGTATTAACTTCGGAGCTAGCGGTTCTCAAGGCTTACTTAAGCCAATCAGAAAAAAAATACCTTGAATCCTTTTTTTCAGAACAGTTGTCTAAGGCTAGCGAGGAGGACAGGACGTTTAAAGCTTTGTTGAATAAAAAAGAAGTTTACGCTAGAGAACTTGTGCAAAATTTAACTCAAGCACAAGAAGATCTTCGAGCCTCTGCTGATAGGATACGTGTTTTAGAGAGCTCTCATGCTTCTCTTCAATCTTCTTATAATTCCTCTTTGGCCGAAAATGAAGAGCTCAAGAATGAGGTTGCTGCTTGGGAAAAAGATTATGAGATCCTTGAAGAAAAATTTGATGTTGAGGTAAGTTGGGCTTTTTTGAATTCACATTGTGATACCCTGATTGAAGATGGTTAAGAAAACTTCGACCTGGAGTCAGAATCAGCTAAGGTTAATGAAACCATTGAACATGCTCAGCAAACACAGGACTTTCCTTCTCCCGTGATTGAAGCTAATACGGGTATCGCATCTTCTTCAAGCCCAATCGAACCTACTGCCACAAGCCAAATCAAAACCACATCTGCTGATGTTCTTGCTCAAGTTGAGCCTATTTCTATGAATCAAGATCAACCCGAAACCGTTGATGCTCCTGTCCAAGTTGAGCCCGTTGCTGTTGATGCATCTTATTCAGTTCCCACATCTTCTTAGTGAAAATTTTACATTGTCTTGAATTCCTTCTTTTTTGCAGGTACCGCTTTGCAAAGTTATTTTAGAAACCCTTGGCTTCATTTGAGGGTTGGTTTTGGAACGCAAGTCCCCAAGTCTTTTACGGGAAAATTTGTATAAATAATTTCGTAGTTTTATGATTAAGTTCGTACTTAGTCTTAAGTATTTAAGAAGTTTTTTTGTTATTATCTTTAGACTTCTGTTTATTCTATTCTTTCCTTTATTCTTAAGGATTTATAGAATAGTTTGCATTTTTGTTCTTTGAAAATGCTTCTGTTAATCTTATAACTAAATAGTTGAAACATAAGTTTTACATAAGAGAGCCCTTTTATATTTCGACACTTAATGAAGAAGGCATCTCAACTTCATAATGGTGTTATCATACGATAAAAGAAATAGGAACACACATGTTTTTTAAAAATAACTCTGACAAGTTTTGAATAATACTTTTACATGTATTTAAATTACATCTATAACTTTCTCATAATTATTTTTCTTGTAACAGATTTTTACGAAAGAAGAATAATAGATCCAGGGTTTTTCCTTATAACCTATTTTAATACATAGCTTTTACCCTAACTACAGTAAGGTTTTCTTTAGCCTTGGCTCATGACTTCGTGTGACTTTTACTCTGCACTTGACTTTTTCGGGCTTGATTTTTCTTCAATATTTTTTGCCTTCTTTATACATACTTGCATGTATTATGCAGTCCCCCAAGTGTTTGTGTGTTGAAGTATGAAGCCTCGAGCACTTGACTGTTTCACTCATTTGGTCCTTTTCCTGAAAAGGAAAAACATACGGGACTCAGAGATCCGATTATACATGAAGACTGTTTAACTCGTTTGAATTTCTATCAGAATAATTGTAACCCTAGACCAAGTATTTTAGATTATTCCATGTGCCTTATAGGTCGTGACTCATCATTTAGTACGGGCTAGCTTTTTGCCTATCATCTAAAATCATTAGTATAATTTTAACAATTCAAAAAATTAAAAATGATGATACCTGGCCATGGGTATTCCTTAGAAGTAATATCTCTTCAAATGAACATCATTCCAATGTGAAGGTAGTATTTTGCCATCCATTGTCTCCAATTCATATGATCCCTTTCCTGCAATATCACGAACTATATAGGGTCCTTCCTAAGTTGGACCCAATTTACCCGCGTTGGCTACCTTTGTAGATTGAAAAATCTTTTTAAGCACGAAGTCCCCAATTTTGAAGAATCTGAGGCGTGCTTTCCTGTTGTAATATCGCTCTATGACTTGTTTTTGTGCTGCCATTCTTATTAATACAGCTTCTCTCCTCCCTTCAAGTAAATATACATTGACCCGCATCTCCTCGTCATTAGATTCTTATATTTCTTGTGTAAACCGTGTGCTTGGTTCTCCTATATCAACTGGAATTAAAGCCTTAGCTCCGTAAACCAATGAAAATGGTGTTTCTCCTATGCTCGTTTTTGTAGTTGTGTGATATGCCCATAAAACTCCGGGTAACACTTCAGGCCAGTTACCTTTTGATTCCTTTAATCGTTTCTTTAAATTATTGATAATAACCTTGTTTATTGATTCTGCTTTCCCATTACCCACCAGATGATAAGGTGTAGACGTAATCCTTTTAATTTGTCAACTCTGAAAAAACTCCGTGATTTGAGCTCCAATAAATTGAGGGCCATTATCACATACGATTTCCTTTGGTACACCGAATCGACATATGATATTTTGCCAAATGAAATCTCTGACTTCCTTTTCTCGTACTTGTTTGAATGCTCCTGCCTCCACCCATTTAATGAAATAGTCAGTAAGTACGAGTAGAAACTTTACCTGTCCTTTTGCTTGTGGTAATGGTCCTACTATATCCATTCACCATTTCATAAATGGCCATGGTGCAATGACCGGATGTAATAACTCCGCGGGTCTATGCATAGTGTTACTGTACCTTTGACATTTATCACATTTGGACACAAAACTTTCTGCTTCTTCTTCCATTTTTGGCCAATAATAACCTACCTTGATTAAGGTTCTTACCAATGATCTTCCTCCGGCATGATTTCCACAATGCCCCTCATGTATTTCCCTAATTACGTACTCCGTTTGAGAAGGTCCGAGTCATCTAGCTAAGGGACCACTGAACATTTTACGATATAAGTTGCCCTGGTTTAAGCAGTAGCGATCGGCCTTTTTCGAAGTGCACGAGCTTTTTCCTTGTCATCTGGGACAGTTCCATACTGCAAAAAAAGCAACAATCTCGTTCCTCCAATCCCACATTAAATTATTAAAATTTACCTCATTTTTATCAGGGTCGAGTGCTGAATGAAATAAATAAATAACTGAAGTGTTTGCATAGCTTGCCACGTCAGCCGCAGATGCAAGATTAACTAAAGCGTCTGCTTCAAAATTTTTATCCCTTGGTATTTGTGTAACTTTCCAGGTTTGAAATTGCTTTATTAACTCCCGCACCTTTTCTAAATATTGATGCATCCTTGTTTCCCTGGCTGTATAAGTCCTCAGCATTTGATTAACCATGAGTTGTGAATCGCTCTTGATTATAATCTGATTTATGCCAAGTTCTTGTGCCAATTCCAAGCCTGCAATCACAGGCTCATACTCTGCCTCATTGTAAGTTATAGAATGGCATTTAATAGCTTGTCGTATGGTTTCACCTGTAGGTGGTACCAAAATAATCCCTAAACCTGCTCTTCTTATATTAGATGAACCATCAGCGAATAAAGTCCAAGTTCCTCCATTAGCTCCATTAAGCACCTGTAATTCTTTTTGTGCTTCTAATTGCATCCCCTGACTAAAATCAGCCACGAAATCAGCTAATGCTTGTGATTTTATAGAAGTTCTAGGTTGGTATGTGATTTCATATTCACTTAACTCAATAGCCCATTTGGCCAACCTACCTGATAACTCGTGCTTATGTAATATATTACGTGAAGGGTAGGCAGTTACTACAGTTATTGGATGATACTGAAAGTAATGTCTTAATTTTCTAGATGTCATGATTAATGCAAGTGCAAGTTTTTCTAACTGAGGATACCGTGTCTTTGCATCTAACAAAGATTTACTAACATAATAGATTGGGTATTGTTTACCTTGTTCTTCTCGAACCAAAACAGAGCTTACCACAACTTCTGAAACAACAAGGTAAATGAGTAGTCTTTCCCCAGCCTTTGGTTTTGCTAGCAAAGGTGGATTTGATAAGTACGTTTTCAAATTCCTGAGCGCCTGTTGACATTCCTCATTCCATTCAAAATGATCCTGCTTCTTAAGGGCTGAGAAGAATTTAAGACATTTCTCTGATGATTTAGAAATGAATGTTCCCAAGGCTGCGATTCTCCCTGTTAATCTTTAAACTTCTTTCTTGTTTGAAAGTATATTAGGGATTTCTTCAATAGCCTTAATCTGTGTAGGATTTACTTCAATACCACGGTTAGAAACAAGAAAACCTAATAACTTACCTGATGCCACACCAAATGCACATTTTTCAAGATTTAACTTCATATTATATTTCCGCAAAATTGTAAACGTTTCAGACAGATGCGATATATGATCTTTTGAACACTGACTTTTAACAAGCATGTCATATATGTATACCTCCATAATCTTACCTAAATGCTCTTGAAACATTTTGGTAACTAACCTCTAATACGTTGTGCCTGCATTCTTTAGACCAAAGGGCATTACTTTATAACAGTAAGTCCCTCTGTCTGTTATGAAAGAAGTTTTTTCTTCATCTCCTGGATCTATTTTAATATGATTATACCCTAAATATGCATCTAAAAAACTTAATAGTTCATGACCTGCAGTTGCATCAATCAATTGATCTATGTGTGGCAGTGGAAAAGAATCTTTAGGGCAGGCTTTATTAAGATTTGTGTAATCTACACAAACCCGCCACTTACCATTCTTCTTTGGAACTACAACAGTGTTAGCTAACCAGTTAGGATACTTTTCCTCACGAATAGAACCAATATTTAGCAATTTTTGGACTTCTTCTTGAATCACCTTATTCTAGAAAGTTCCTTGCTTTCTTTTCTTTTGCTTGACTAGGGGATATGATGGATCTTCATTTAGTTTATGAGTCATCACCTCTGGTGGTATCCTTGTCATGTTAGAATAGGACCAAGAAAAATAGTCTGCGTTAGCTTTTAAAAATTCAATCAACTTACGTTTCATATCCGGGCTAAGACTGGCTCCTATATACACTTTTCTCTCTGGCCAGTGTATAAACAAAACCATAGCCTCCAACTCCTCTATCGTCGTTTTGATGTTTTCATTTTCTTCTGGTTCTTGAATGGAATCAGGTCTTAAATCTACATATGTTTGCTCTTGTTCAATTGAGGTTGACGCTATGTTATCCTCAACTGGATTCTGTAATTGCTATTTTTCTTCACCCTTCGTACTTGAATCCGCCACGGAGTTGATGCTCCTGGATGTCTGTTGATCTTCCTTGATTTGACAGATTCCCCATAGCGCTGGGAATTTAATGACTTGGTGCAAGGTTGAAGGAACAACATCCATTTCGTGGATCCATGGTCTCCCAAGAATCAAATTGTAAGCCATCTCCATGTATGCTACTTGGAACTTTGTATCTTTGATGATTCCTTCAGCAAATGTGGTGAGTGTTACCTCTCCTTTCATGATGACGCTGGACTTATCAAACCCAGATAGAGTATGTGCCTTTGGTATCACTTTCTCTTCAGCTTGCATCTCACGTAATACTCTTAATAGAATAATATTTACGGAACTGCCTGGATCAATCAAAACGCGTTTCACATTAGTATCGTATACAATTAAAGACATTACCAGTGCATCGTTTGAGGGGTTAATACGCCATCTGCATCTGCATCATTGAATGTAATATTGTCTTCCTCTAAAACATGTCGCACCCGTTTCCCTTGGGTAATTATGACTTTGGAAATTTTGTTAGCTGCAGTATATGATATACCATTGATGTCTTCACCCACACTTATAACATTGATAGTTCTTTTGGGGGAAGGTGGTTTTGGAGGCTCCTGTATATTCTTCATGTAAGCTTGCTTACCTTTCTCACTGAACAATTCAGTAAGATACCCTTATTTTAATAATTGATTAACTTCGCTCTATAAAAATCTGCAATATGTTTTTTTATGTCCGTGGTCGTTATGAAAGTCGCACCAATGATCAGGATTGCACCTATTTGGATTTGATCTCATCTCTTTTGGCCATCAAACCTTATCTCCCATGTTTCTCAAAACCACTATGAGCTCGGAGGTGGTGACATTGAAGTTGTAACAACTGAACCTCGCTTTTAAATTTCGATCATCATCTCGTGACTCATGGCTGTTTCGCTCGTTCCTAAATCTTGATGAAGAACCTAATTCTCTATTTCTAGATTTATGATCGTACCTTTGGTGATCTTGCTTTGACCGTGAGTCCTTTCCCGCATGTCCCATATAAGGCTCGTACATATTTTTACCGGATCTTTTATCGGACTCTGCACGTCTTGAACTTACCTTTTCTTCTTTTTGAAATCGTGGAAAAATGTCTTCCTTAATCCTCAGCTTCGTGCTATACCTGTTATAAACATCATTCCACGCTGTAGCGGGGAATTCTCGAAGGCTTTTCTTGAGTTTTCTCGTGGCTTCCGAGCTTTTTTTATTCAAATTACTTGTGAAAGTTATAGCTGCCCAGTTGTCAGGTACACGTGGCAATGCCATTCTTTCACGTTGAAATATGTCCACGAATTCCCTAAGTAGTTCTGAGTCCCCTTGCTTGATTTTGAAAATATCCTCCATTCTTTTCTCTAGTTTTTGAGCTCCCGGGTGTGCTTTGATGAAAGAATCTGCAAGCTCAACAAAAGAATTTATAGAATTTTCGGGTAAAAGAGAATACCATGTTAACGCTCATTTGGTGAGTGTTTCACCAAATTTTTTGACTAATACTGATTCAATCTCCTGCTTAGTCAAATCATTGCCTTTTACGCCCGTAGTGAACGTAGTCACGTGGTCTCGTGGGACTGTCGTTCCATCATATTTTGGAATATCAGGCATTTTGAACTTTTTTGGAATTGGAAGTGGAGCAGCACTCGACTTCCAGGGTTGTTGCGAATATTTATCCATATCCACCCCTTTGATTATGGGTGGCACCACAGGTATCTATTCTATGCGCTCACTTTGCTTCTTGAGTTGTTTCTGCAAGGTTAGTACTAAATTTTGTAAATCGAAATTAAATACATTACCTGGTTCTCTCTCATGTGATTCACTGGGAGTTCTTCCACCGCCTGAGTTAACAAACCTAGAACGAGGGTTTTCTAAAGTGTTGTTATTCGGAGTAGGTGTGGGTGTTGCAATAGGTAACTGATTAACAACTGCCTCAACAACTTTATTGACCTGAGCAGCAATTAATTTCTACAAAGCCTTATCAACAGCTTCAGTATTTTCAAATTGAGCTTGCTCATTTATTTGAGACCCATCAGGAGTACCCTCACGAGATTGTCGTGGTGAGTCGCGTGGAGTAGGAACTTGAGCATTAATATTCTGTGGATCTCTCTGATTTTGCTGATCCATTTGGTTTCCTTTCATGTTATCATTATTGTTCGACATAGTTGACGCAACAAGGAAAGTTAAGCGAAGAAAAAATAGATTATCATAAGCGAAGCGAAGAGAACCAATTTGTTTAACCAAAAAATAGAATTTTAGTCAAAACTAGAATTTAGAAGAACTCGGGTTATTGATAATCCAGAAAAATGAATAAAATGAAGTAATTATGGATAGCAGAATGGTAATCAAGAGAAACAAATAAATCAATGTATATGTCAGTAGTATTTTTTTACAACTAATCATATATCTCCTTTTTATAGGTACCTTTGTAAATATACGTTTTGTTCAAATCATAATGAGGCTATTATGAGTAATTAAAGACATTGAATGCTACGTTACACAATCATTACATTAAAAAAAATATTCTCTAATGTATTTAGCATTTAATGCCCATTAAATGTCGTATCTGTACTCTTTTCTATTGTCAGATTCACTCCTTCTGATTTTCGGATTTAAATAACTTAAATAGGTACAGTCGTCGAGTTATTTGTCTGATTGCCCGTGCCTTTTCCTCTTTCTTTGCTCGTATCTGTTGCACCTCACGATTCTTGGCTAATTGTGATTATTTGACCATTTGACCAATCCACGTGTCTTGACATGTCAACTTTATATATAAATATAACTTTTCCCAATACAATAGGTGTATTACAAAATCGTTTGTAATAGGTGTATTACGAGTTAGTGATGGATTAAGAGTTTAATTCCTAGATTGCATAGGTTGTTAACTAAAAGTTGCTCATAGTGAAGTTGAAATCCTACCAGTGTAGGTCATGTTTTTTTATCCCCTTGAGCAGGGATTTTTTCACGTAAAACTGCATGTCTTATTTACTTACTATTTCATTAACGTTTTCAGTGGCAACTCATAGAGGACCTGATACTCTATAGTTTGGTGGACTCATATAAACTATCATGAAGTATGGGACTTGGATATCAAAACGGTATAAGTATGAATGGCTCTTAGGCTATTCTGCCTAACTTTTACATAAAACACATATACGGAATCAAGTTCTAGGTTACTTATTAGTAGTACTAATAGGGTTTGTTCTAGTAGTAATCCGGGTGTGGTAGGTAATGTTTCCCCTTCTTGTTTAGTAGCTACTCTTTCGAGCCCGAAACCAAAATGATAATAAATTGGACTCAAATTACTTTTTTAATGTTAAAAAAAAAGTTACTTTTATACCTATTTCGCAGTAAATTACTACGAATTCATAAAAAAAAATTAAAAATGTAATTCGCAGTAATTTACTGTAAATTACCTTTAAATTAGTATTTTTATTATGCACTTGTGCCAGGCCAAAATAAAAGAGACAATTCG
Source organism: Nicotiana glauca (assembly GCA_026770625.1). Lineage (NCBI taxonomy): Eukaryota > Viridiplantae > Streptophyta > Magnoliopsida > Solanales > Solanaceae > Nicotiana > Nicotiana glauca. The sequence continues at coordinate 1,957 of MU749633.1, read as the reverse complement.
CATTAAATTACTGCGAATTAGCAATTCGCATTAATTTACTGCGAATTACCTCTTTATTTTTGGCCCCACCTAATTATTTTAACTGACACAACAACAATAATTCAAAAATATAAAACGCAGTATTTTATTGCGAATTCATTTGAAAAATTCTATGCCCCGAGCTCAGACTTGCCTTATTTATAGGCGTTTGATTTTCATGAACATTCATTCAATAAACTTCTCTCTTCTTCTTATCAATCTTTTTTACAATGTATGAAGTGCAAAAAATAAGGATTTCTCTATATTGGGGTGGTGAGGTTGTGCTGGAGAATAACTCTATGAGGTACAGCTCACCTCCACAGTGTCACGTTAAATTGCCGCTTAATATGGAGTACGATACATTGGTATCGTTGTTACGTAAAAAAATGAGTGAGAGGAGGCGTTCGGTTAACTTCAAAGTAACCGGTAGATTTCCGTATTCAGTGACTCCGCAGGGGTTTGCTTATTATTCGGAGTTTAACATCGAGGATGATGATACTCTTAGAGATTTTTTGCGGATTCCGGAGGAATACAAGGAATTTATTGTAATAAAATTATTGGAAATGTACGTCAAGGTGGAAGAGGGCGTGCATAGCATAGATAACCCCCAATCATCGGGTGGCTACTCTGGAGCAATTTTTGCCGGACAGGTTGGTGAAGAAAGAGCTTGCCTTGATTTAAACTTGTCACCACCGGCGAATGAGCAGCCACAAAATAATTTATCGACTTTATATAATCAACAAGAGGACTGGTAAACTTCAATTTTGCTAAGGTTTTGCGCTGTTTATTTTACATTTGAATTGGATTTGTATTAACGGTCATATTTTTCTTAGGGGGTACCATCCCGATATGAATTTTACGAGTTATGAGCCGACCCCAAGTTGGAAGATGCCTAGTTCTGGAGTATATCACGGTGGTCCATCCGGGAGTCATCACCAACAAGAATTGTCAAGACAATACGACTTGTAAGTAAAGTGATATAGTTATATCTAAAGTATTTTTCTGGAGTATTAGGTATCTTATCTTTTTGTTCTTTTTGTGCAGTGAAAACTAGCTTCTTGAAGCTCCTGACCTCACACAGCTTCCCATAGACAATGTATTTACTCGTGATTTGGCAGATGCGCAGAGTCAGGAAGATGATAGTGACTACGACAATAACGCGGATGAGTCTGGGGATGACACACCCTTCCCTTTTGAGTTTGGTGATGAGGAGGAGGAAGTGAATGTTGAACCTGAACCGGCGAGGGAGCATGTTCCTCCACCTCCCGTGCGACCTAGAGTGTACGAGTCCCACGTGCCATTTCATGAGCGGAATATCCCCTACCTTGATAATTTGCCAAGCATGCCGAACTTGGATGCCCTTACAAGAGATGATGATGAATTTCGGTCACAAATGTGGGATGAGTCTAGGCCATCTGTTCTGACTAAGGGCATGTATTTCCCCGATAAAGTTCGCCTAATTAGGGCTGTAAAAATCTACAGCTTAAAAGAGTGTCGTGAGATGACGGTACATGAGTCAACTACGGATAAATGGAAGGTTGTATGTCGTAGGTGGTTTATGGGTTGTCACTGGATGTTGCGTGCCACAAAGAAAAAATTAGGTTTGTGGACAGTGGATAAATTTATTAGCGAGCATAGATGTGAAATGGATGCATTCAATAAGAGACACTTCAACTTGGATGTCGACTTGATTTCTCTTGTCTTGGTTCCATTTTTGGAAGTGTCCATTAGGTTCAAGATTAAAGAGTGTATTACAGACGTCCACCAGGAGTATGGTTGTACTATAACCAAAAGAAAGGCATATCTTCATCGCAAATGTGCCTTTGAACTTATTTATGGCGACTGGGATAAGTCTTTTTCAAACCTACCCAGGTACATGGCTGCACTGCAACACTTTAACCCCGGGACTGTTGTTGAATGGAGGCGTGAGCGAAGTCCG
>MU749632.1:20039-32295 GCA_026770625.1 Nicotiana glauca | reverse complement strand
TGAATTATTTTGAGCCTTTATACCCTTCTTTCTAAACCCATCCAAAAGCCACATTACGGTACAAAGAAAGACCTTTTGATCAATTTTAAGAAATGTCAATACAAGCAGGTAAAGTGATTCATGTTGAAGACAACACTCTGATACCAGAAGAAAGAGATATAAAAAATGAGAGAGTCTTTTTGGTGAAAACCCTCACGGGCACCGTAAGGCAAAGTGAGTTTGAGAGATATTAAAAATGAGAGAGTCTTATTGGTGAAAACCCTCATGGGCACCGTAGGACGAAAGTGAGTTTTTCAGATGGGCAAATAAAAGAAGTCTGTGGTTGAAAGATGTTTGAAACAGGGCAAAACAAGCGAGGTTTGGGTTTTGGTGAAAGTCGGGTTGTGAAAGTATGGAACAACAAATATGGCAATTGACAGTTGATTGGCTGGACAGACTAGGTTGGTTAATCCAAAATGCATGGCATGATCAATGGTACCAGCATTTTCCACTCAGATAAGTACTATCTTTTTCTCTTCATTACAACTCATTCGGAGTCTTTTTATCCTCAAACCCTTCGAGGTCATTGCATTTCATTCTCTTGAAGTCTGTCTATAAGACGTTTCAATGTCAGTTCAATTCAAAACAAAAGAAGGATGTCAAGGCTAACTACCAGTTTCCCAGTTGTATGGCACAACGAGATCGGGACATATCAAAAGAAAGTAAAACATGAAGGACCAATGCAAATCCCATCAGCGGAATAATTAGATAATTGTGAGGGAGAAGCAAAATTTCACAAGAAGGGAACGGACACACCAAAATACAAGGTAAAACATTTGGGTCATCAAGATCAGAGAGTTGAAAGTTAGCCGGGAAGTCATGGCAAGTCAAAGCAAGTCCAAAGAAGCAAGTCAGAGCAAAGTCGGAAGCGGGAGCATGGCCAACAAGAATGCCAGCAGCTAACCACCATTTTTATATTAACAAATCTTTCTTTGATTAAAATAGGGGCAGAAAGAATTTTTCTTTGTAAGCAGGAGCCCACCTGGATAACAAGGGAATAATTTTCCAAAGTCAAAAGCAGGAGCCCACCTGGATAATAAGGGAATACTTTCCAAAGTTAGCAAGCAGGAGCCCACCTGAACAATAAAGGAATACATTTCAAGCACGACAATCAGGCACTCACCTGAAGAATAAGGGAATATCTTTCAAATTCAGCAAGCAGGAGCCAACCTGAAAAATAAGGGAATATCTTTCAAATTCGGCAAGCAGGAGCCCACCTGAAGAATAAGGGAATATCCTTCAAATTCAGCAAGCAGGAGCCCACCTGAAGAATAAGGGAATATCTTTCAAATTCAGCAAGCAGGAGCCCACCTGAAGAATAAGGGAATATCTTTCAAATTCAGCAAGCAGGAGCCCACCTGAAGAACAAGGGAATATTTTTTCAAACGCAGTAAGCAGGAGCCCACCTGAAGAACAAGGGAATATTTTTTCAAACGTAGCAAGCCGGCACCTACCTGAAAAACAAGGGAAGTACAATCCAAATTTTAGCCTTTAATTTTAATATCTGATAACACGATATGCCCAGTCACCGTACTGGGGCAGAAAATTTTCTTTGTTTGTCTATTTTTGTCGCAATCAGGAACCCACCTGGAGAACAAGGGAATACATTTTTAAGCATCGCAATCAGGAGCCCACCTGGAGAACAAGGGAATACTTGTCAAGCATCGCAATCAGGAGCCCACCTGGAGAACAAGGGAATACTTGTCAAGCATCGCAATCAGGAACCCACCTGGAGAACAAGGGAATACCTTTTCAAGCAATCGCAAGCAGGAGTCCATCTGAAGAATGGACACATATTTCAAATTGTAGTAGTCAAGCAACATCAGGAGGAATGGCAAAACATCGTCAAGGCAACAACAAGAATTCCATTGTAAGAGCAGAAGATACAAGTTCAAGGCAACACAAGAGCAAGTTTGAAGACATAGATAGGATTTTGTAATTCAAAGCTTAGGCTAGATTCTTTTGTTTTAACATGGTGTAATAAGGGGGTCAGCAAGCAGTAACAGCAGCAACAACGGTGAAATCACAACTCCCTGTAGTCCCAGCTACCAGACACTCCTGAACTACAGTGACCTGATTCCTGTTTAACCCGGGATATGTAGGCAACCTCTGAAGCAGGGTGCGGTGTCAACTCTTTCAAAAATGCTACACACAGAATATGCGAATGGGCAAAAATCGCTCGTTTCTGCTCACTTATCTTTGCACGAAAACTCTTCGTGTTTCCGAGCAAAGAGGGGCAGCTGTGAGCACGTGATTTTTGCCCTAAGCAAATTATTCCAAAAGTTTAAAATAAAATAATTTTACAATTTTTTGTGAATTTTGTTGAATTTTTGTGTTAATTGGTTGCATGATAATATAAAAATACAAAAATATGCATTTGCATTTAGGGATATAATTTCATAATTTCAGTATTAAGTAGGTATTAATTCATTTTAGAACAATTTAAAGAAAAATCACAAAAATAGTTCACTTTAACATTTTATTATTTTAATTGAAAACTGCTATAAATAGTTATTAAGTAGATTTTAGGCTTTAATTAGTTTTAATCTAATTGTAGTTTAATCTCACAATTTTATAAAATCAGAAAAAATATATATAAATCTGGAAAATACAAAAATACAAAATAAAAATAAAATACAAAAGTAAAGTGAGTAAAATACAAGAAAAAAACAAATAAAAGAACAAAGAAAGAAAATGACTGCTAAAGAAATTGGGCCAAATACCCAAGCCCAAAAGTCATACACCCGCCCAGGCCCAAATGTTTTCAACCCGGCCTGCTCATGTAATAAACCAAACGACGTCGTTTGGTGCTCAGTGTATCTGAGCCGTTCAATTTGTTTCATCTAAGGGCCATCAATTAATACGCAAAATTAAATAAAAGAACCTTATAATTCAGAAAACCTAAAACATTTCATCTTCTTCATCGTCTCCTTCCCTCTTCCTAGCCGCCGGCCTCGCCGGAACCCTCGCCGGCGGGAAATGCCGCCTACGCCAAACCCTACCAAATTCACACCATACACCCACCATGAACCCCTCTTCTCACCCCTGTATTTGTTTTCCTTCGAATCTCAACCGATTTCCTCGAATATCAAAATTTGCCTCGCCGGAACCCTACCGCCGGCGAACGCCACTTAGTCCACTGATCACCATATTACACCCCTAACTCTCCTCTTTTCCCTCTTTCTCGCCCTGCCCTTAGTTTTCTTCAAATCTTGCCGGAAATTGTCAAATATAGATTTTTAACTTTCCGGCCAAGATTCAATGTGCGTCAAAAATTCCCAAAAAATACCCTAGACACACCTAAGTTTCCTCTACCCATTCCCCATACCTATTTGTTTCAAAACTGCCTAGAAGTCCTCAAAATTCTCTTCTTAAATTCTGATCATCTTAACTCCATCATCTCCAATAGTAACCTACTTGGTACCACCGTGCTGCACTGTGTCCCTAAGGACAAGCGAATGAGGGTCATCATATTGCCGATCTCTAATACGCTCAAAAAAAGAAGACCGAGCGACCGTACAAGCTAGAACACGGTTGGGCTCCGAAACACAAACTCATGAAATGATTGGCCAAAGCCTGAACATCTAATGCAAGCGGTCTCTCACCAAATAGAATGTACTCATGGTTGCCCATACTCGCTAACTTTCTACTCAAAGCATCGGCCACCACATTGGCCTTCCCGGGATGATACAAGATGGTGATATCATAATCTTTCAATAACTCTAATCACCTTCTCTTCCTCAAATCGAGCTCCTTCTTCTTGAACAAATTCTGCAAGCTCTAATGATCTGTGAATACCTCACAGGGCATGCCGTACAGATGTGCCTCCAAATCTTCAGTGCATGAACAATGGATGCCAGCTCTAGGTCATGAATGGGGTAATTCTTCTCGTAAACCTTTAGCTGCCGTGAAGCATAAGAAATTACCTTTCCACCCTGCATCAATATCGCACCCAGTCCAATATGAGTTGTATCATAATATACCGTATAAGATCCTGAACCTGTGGGCAACACAAACACTAGCGTCGTGGTCAAAGCAGCCTTAATCTTTTGAAAGCTTGCCTCACACTCGTCTGACCATCTGAACGGAGCACCCTTTTGGGTCAACCTGGTCAACGATGCTGTAATGAGAACCTCTCTACAAAACATCGGTAATAAACTGCCAATCCCAAGAAACTATGGATCTTCGTGGCTAAAGTAGGTTTAGGCCAGTTCTGAACTGCCTCAATCTTCTTAGGATCCACCTGAATACCCTCTGCTGATACGACGTGCCCTAAAAAGGTGATTGAGTCCAATCAAAACTCACATTTTGAAAACTTAGCATATAACTAGCTACCTCTCAGAGTCTGAAGTACGATCAGGCGGTGTTGCTCGTGCTTCTCTCGGCTATGGAGTAGATCAAGATATCAATAATAATCACAATCACAAAGGAATACAGATAAGGCTTGAACACCCAGTTCATCAAATCCATAAATGCTGCTAGGGAATTTGTCGGCCCAAATGACATCACTAGAAACTCGTAATGTCAAGTCCAAAAAGATGTCTTAGGAATATCGAATGCCCTAATCCTTAAATGATGGTAGCAAAACATCAAATCGATCTTCGAAAACACCTTGTCACCCTGAAGCTAATCAAATAAGTCATCAATCTTCTATAATGGATACTTGTTCTTGATAGTGACTTTGTTCAACTTCTGATAATCTATGCACATCCTCATCGACCCATCTTTCTTCTTCACAAACAACACGGGCGCACCCTAGGGCAAAATACTAGGTCTAATAAAGTTCTTATCAAGCAAATCTTGCAACTGTTCCTTCAATTCTTTCAACTCTGGCGATCCATAAGGTATGGCAAAATTCAAATGGGCTGACTCGAAACCAAGTCAATACAGAAGTCAATATCTCTGTCGGGTGCCATCCCTAGCAGGTCTGCAAGAAATACCTCTAGAAACTCTCGGACAACTAGTACAGAATCCATGAAAGGAACCTCTATACTAGAATCACGGACATAAACCAAATAAGCTAGACACCCCTTCTCGACCTATAACCCTGCTAGAAGAATGGCCAAAAGTCCCTCTCCACTCTAATCGCGGCAACCCCGGCAAGTCTAAGGTCACTATCTTGGCGTGACAATCCAATATAGCATGATAAGGTGACATCCAATTCATCCCTAAGATAACATTAAAGTCTACCATATCGAGAAGCAAAAGGTCCACACTAGTCTCAAGACTCCCAATGGTAACCACACATGAATGATAAACGTGGTCTACAAAAATATCATCTCCCACCCGTGTGGACGCATACACGGAGGCACTCAAAGAATCACGGGGCATAACCAAATATGAAGCAAATTTGGGGGACACATACGAATAAGTAGAACCTGGATCAAATAGAACTGAAACATCTCTACTGCAAACTAAAATCCTACCTGTGATGATGGCGTCAGAAGAGTTAGCCTCAGGCCTAGCTTGAAAGCATAAGATCGGGGCTGGGCCCCACCATTCTGGACTACAACTCTAGGAGAGCCCTAACTGACTGGCCTCCACCTCGAAGAGCCTGACTTCCACTTCTAATGGCCTAACCACCACCTCTGGCTACCTAACCTCTACCTCTAGCACGATGAGCAGACAGTGAAGCACCTCGTGCTGAGACCATAACACGAGAATCCTGATACTGAGAACTGCTCGATGCACGAGGGAAAAATTTAGCAATATGCCTCGGATCACCACAAGTATAACAGGACCTCATCTGCTATGACTCCTGACCTTGTCGACCTGAGTAACCACCCTGAAAACTCTGGAGAGGAGGTGCACTAATAGGAGTTGGCGGTGAGTTGTAGGCTAGCTAGTCGAATAATGCATATGAGGGCCACGACCACCTGAGGCACTGTGGGATGCCTGGAGCACTAAATGAAATAGCCTGGGGAATGGCCTCTACCAAAAATACCTCGGCTTACAGATAAGGCTCCACTGAATCCCCCGGAGTGACGAGGCCTCTTGTCATACCCCTGACCACTCCCCTAAGCTAGAACCATCTCGACTCGCCTGGCAACATTGGCAGCCGTCTGAAAATGAATTTCACTACTAGTCTCCTCAGCCATCTGATATCTGATAGGCTGAGCAAGTCCCTCAATAAACCTCCTCACCCTCTCTCTCTCTCTCAGTAGAAAGAAGAGAAACAACATAACGGGCAGATCCACTGGGTCTTTTACTGAGTGACGGTCATAATACCCTGCTGGTGACGCTCGAACTACCTGTGATAGTCCTTTCTCAGGGTGACAGGATGGAACTTCTCAAGAAATATCTGAGAGAACTGGTACCAAGTAAAATCAATCAACAAAACTGGTCTGGATAATGGAAAGTCATTCCACCATCTATTAACGGAACCAGTCATATGAAACACAGTAAAATCAACCCCATTGGTCTCTACCATCTCCATTTTCCACAGAACCTCATGGCAGTGGTCAAGGTAATTGTGTGGGGTCCTTAGAAGGCGCACCATTGTAGTGAACTGGAAAGAGCAAAGTAAACTTGTCCAATCTCAATAAACCCTCAGGAGTCATAGCATGACCATCACCAACATGTGCCGCAACAATTGGCCGAACACCTCCAACTAGCTGAGCTGCCGAAGTTTGATACTGGGGAGCCACCTGCTCAGGGGTGTGAATAGCAAGAGTCTGTGATCCTCCTCCAGCCTGTGAGATGACTGGTGCCATGGGAAATGTGTTGGCCTGGTCCACATTCTCCATAAGGCCCACCAAACGGACCAAAGCAACTTGTAGTACTAGGCTAGCGATGAACCTTTCCAGGAACTTAGTTGATCCTGCCGGAACAATCTAGAATGGAGCCTTCTCATCAAACTCCACCTGAGGCTCTGCCGCTGGTGCTGCTGCTCGGGCTATAGGCTGAGACTTGCCCTTATCTCGGCCTCTGACACGGCCTCGGCCTCGGCCTCAGCCTCTATCGCTGCCCCTTGTAATAACTGCCATAAAGGACTCTGGCTACTGCTCAGTTGAAGATGCAATACATGTTCTCTCCATCTGCGAGAGAACAAGAGTATAAAAGTTCAATTAGAAATGAGAGAACAAAATTGCACCACATAGAAGAATAGAAGTGACATTGTTCCTAAACACCGTAGCCTCTAGAAGATAAGTACAAACGTCTCCGTGCCGATCCTCCAAACTCTACTAAGCTTGTTCGTGAATCGTGAGGCCTAAGCAACCTAGCTCTCTGATACCAACTTGTCACGACCCGAAATTTCCATCGTTAGGAATATGATGACGCCTAACATTCCACTTGCTAGACAAGCCAACATTAGAAAATTATCAATTCAAACTTTATTCCATTCAATAATTAACGGTAAATAAGCTAAAGTGAAGTACAATGAGCGTGGAATAATATAGTAACTTCATCATTTACTACTACTCGGATTTGATGTCACAAATTCACGAACATTCTAGGATTTACTACAAGTAAAGTCTGAAAGAAATACAACTGTTTGAATGAAAGAAACAGTAAAAACAGAAGAGATAGACGGGGACTTCAAGGTCTATGGATGCCGACAGATCTACCTTGAGTCTCTGGTGGTCCGGTCTGAGATCCTTGTTGCGAACAAAAACACTCACGCAAGTGCACGTGATCGTCAAGTAATAGAGTAGTGAGTAGAGTATCGTTCCCACGAAGACTTATGATTAACTGTTAACTGATTCAAACTCAATTGCTTTATTTATCCAAGAGATTTTTCACAAAATCGAGATATAAGTGTTTTACTACCTAAACTATCAAGAAATAATCTAACTAGAGCAATTCACCAAACGAATAACAAGTTCAAGTAACAAACAGTAGGAGAAGATATTCCAGGGTCATGGGCTAGTTAACAATCGTGTTGTGTTCTTGGCTTAAAACGACTAATCAATTTATCTGGATTGTTGATTGACAGGGTTTATATTACTCATAAGAATCTGTCGAGTTCTTACTCGCCTATTCAAGCTAACTCAATGCCTATATGTCTATGAAATTAAGATTAACAAGAATGCATTTACAATTCCTGTATTCCAACCAAGCAAGGCAATTGGGTATATGTCTATCCTAATTGCGAATCCGTTCCCCGAGGCCCGGGTACAAGAACTTGCTCTATTTAATTCTATATGCAATCTAAAGCTCCCACTTTCGAGTTCAACTCTAGATTCGTAGATAGTATTTCACTATTAGCTACTCAGCAAAATAATTAAAATTAGAATTAAATAAATAATACAATATGACAAACCAACTTCGTTGAATTAAACGTCAAACAACAACTTTCATGTTTCACCTATGACCCCAGAATAATGGGTTTTAGCTACTCATAACAATGTTCAACACAATAGGGTTCAATTTCATCACAAATAGCAAAAACAAAGGAAAGAAAAGAAGAATTTGATGGTCAGATCTCCTCCTTGCCTCTTGCCTCTCGATACCTTCCACTAGCCTATGAAAAACTTGATAAATTAATATTGGGCGAGCTTGACTTTATATAGGTTAAGTGGTTTTCCCTCCAGATTTCCAGTTCTACCCTTGAATAAGTCTCTTCCGAATTGGGACTCTCGCGAGTTCGCGCTTATTTCGCGCGTGACTTCGCGCATGACTTCTGACATTCTGTCTCTCTCTCCCTAACTCGCGTGACTTCGCACATGTGCTCGCGCACCTGGGCTATCATTTCTTCCATTCTTTGCCTCATCCTCGCACGCACTCAGCTCCGAGGGATCGTTCTTGCTCATAAATAGTTCCAATAGCCTCTTGAAAGCATCACATAAGCTCCTCATCCTGCAATGTATACAATTCACAATTAAATCCTATTTTACATCAATTAACCATATTATGACATTGGAATATACTCAAGCGGAAGTATAAACAATAGCTAAATTACCTAGATTTAGCCTATTATCAACACCCCACACTTAATTCATTGCTAGTCCTCGAGCAATCAAACTATACTGTCTAGAGGTTCCTTCACTCAACCATTTCCCTTGATGCATTACACCCTGAACAATTTATATACATTACGCCTAGCAATGAACAATCCTAGCCTCAAAGGTCGACTCTCAAGTGTCATGGAATATTCATACTTCCTCAATATACTCTACACAAAGGTCAAGACTTGCCTTTCCTTCACGAATCACATGCCCTATCATTAACAAAAGAAATATATAGATCAATCCACACAATCGAATTTTCATGCTTACATATGTCAAAGAAAAATCACTCACACTCACAAAAGAAGTCACATGCACTCAATTGGTACCATAAGCTTGCTCTTAATGTAAATCTCTACTAATGTAGGCTCACTCGGTCTAAAATCAATTAGGACTTTTTCATGGTTGTAATGTGGGCTAAGGGACGGGTAGGATATATTTAGGAATAGTGGTTCACCCTCCTAAGCACTTTAACACATCACATAATCACTTTGAGCGCAAATTCTTCAATCCCTACTTCAATTTCACATACAATATCACCCCAAAATTTCTCCCTCTTTCTTTAAGCACTACTTTAATTTATACCCCACTAGCAAGAACAAGACAACAATTTATTCACCCATATTTTCCTTCTTCTTTTTTTTCTTCAGATTTTTCTTCGTTTTTTTTCTTTTTAATTTTCGCTAGTGGTGTATTATTTTACAAATATAAGTGCACCCATCTTTCTTTCATTGGTTCCACTCAAAAGCCACACCACGTTAGTCCCTTCTTACTTCTTTTATCGCTCATCTCACAATTAAAGTGCTTTAAGAGGAAAAAGGATCAAAGATATCAAATAAGAACAAAAAGTATATAGGCTTGGAATGTGGGTGCCAAAGAAAAGTCCATAGGCTCAAAAGGGTTAACTAGGGATGAATTTTATTTGTGATAAGCAATTAAGCTCAAAAAGATCAAAGAGAGCCTAAAATCATCTTTCAAACCGAGCATTACCTAAAATTTCGCTTCAACTCACATACCGGGCAAGTTCTAGACACAAGTACACAACATGGACTACACAAAACCTCACCACACATGGCACATGACTCGTTTTAGATCAGCTCCTCAAGATACTCCATTACGAGCATTCAACTCAGTCAAACATACAGATTAAGGCACTTTAGTGAGATTCAACAAACAAGACTAAGCGTTACACTCTAGGGTCTATTATGTTAAGGTGTGTTAACGTTATAGGTTCTCTTTTGAATTTTCTAGCTCGTAGCCCATTAACCTAATCTACAAGTAAAAAAAATAAAAATAGAAACTACTTACACCCGGTTCAAGTTAAACCCTTGGAAAAGAACCGTGGTATAAAAAAAACCAAGGGGGAGTTGCTACACTACCTTAAATAAAAAAATAAAAAAAAATATTTTTGTTGTTTTATCTAGACTAACTTCCCTCAAGAAAATCGCCTACAAGATCCGTCATCAGGAAGAGCCTACAATTTTTTAGTTTTTTTTTTCATCGTCAGGCCGAGCCACCTATCTATTTTAAACTAATGATCCCTATTTAACACCAACACTATCAAAGTCAAACAACCAAGACAAAACAAAACCAACAATCAATTGATATAACTACATACATACAATGAAGTACCCCCACCCCACACTTAAAGATAAATACATGTCCTCATGGCTTAAAATTGAAAGAACAGTGAAGTAAGGGAACTTCCCTGAAGTCTCACTCTTGGTCGGAGATGGTGTCTGGGTTTACGTTGCACGCACGCCCCAGAGCTCACAGCCAACCCATGAACTTCTCCTCTGACTTGGCTTGCCGGTCAGCCATCGCGTCCACACGGATGCCCAAATCAGTCACTGAGGAGCGTAGCTCAACTACCTCCTGTTCCAATGCTGTGTACCGGGACACCCTGGCAGTTCCTGAAGAGGACGCTGCTCCTGACGGTGTTGCAGCTATTGCTCTGGGCGCATGGGCTTGCGTTTCGCCCTCCACGTTCATTTTTTCAGCCTCCTCATCCTCCGATGCATCAGAGCCACTCTCAGCCGCTCCACCTGCTGCTGCTGCTGGGGTTGGCACCGTGGTGATCTTTTTCGGTTGGATCTTGTGTCTTTTTCTTACCAGCCCATCCACACGAATATTTTCGGGCACCTGCACTTGCCTGCAAAGCTTAGTCACCAAAGAGGGGAAAAAGAACCCATACCTTAGTTGGGAGCTCCGGATAAACATTTCTTCGTGGATCACCTTGGCCATATCGAAGGGAGACCTTTTACGAAACACCAAATCAATGCACCTCGAGGTCCATTCACCTCCATAGTATTTTTGGAGGGAATAAGGTGACTGTTAATCACATATAACCAGCTATTCCTCTCTGGGGTTAAAGAGGAGGAGTGGAACTTCTCACCGTGTTCCATCCACTCCACCATTTTTCCGGGTGCGCAAATATCATCAAAGAAATGCTCCCACTTGGCATCTGTTGGAATTTTGCCATAATTATAAAAGTTTGTATTCTCGGGTAGAGGATCGGGAAAGTGATATGCTGTGTGTATCACCTCAATGGAGGCATCTACCGCCTTGTAGCGCACCGTGACCACATTGTCTATATGCTCCGGCAGATTAGCATAGACTTCTCTCACAACCATTACATTAGCCTCCCCTGGCTCATCAATAAAGGCCTACAAACCCCGCGCCATCAACTCTGAATACATGTGGGGGAAACGCTCCTTGACCGAACGGATGTCAATGCCCCTCTTCGGAATTGGCTTTTTAGCGGCTTGCTCCGTAAAGCGGGTTTGAACCTCAGCTGAAACAAATTTGCTGCTGTCATAGGGGCGTGCATGGGCTGCCCCTTGTGTCCTAGATGTGCCAGCTTGGCGGCTTGGTGATGGACCAGTGGCTTGGCGCTTTCGCGATGGTGCCATAATACCTGCAAAACGGGAACACATTAGCCCAGCCCAATAAAAATATTGTGACTTAATGCGGTTACTCAGTCTTCACATGCAAAAATGGTTACAACTACATAATCATGCTTATTGGGACCTTTCCACAAACACCTTGTGGGCATTAGGTCTTCACAACACCTTTGAAGATGTTTAGAACAAGAACCACCCACATGCAGTCATCAACATCGCAAATCAAGTGGGATTCCACCCCACACTTATCATCCACCAACACCAAAACGCATTGCACCAATTTCTACACAACATCTAAGTACAACTACTACAACATAAGCATAAGAGTACAACAACCAATTCTGAAAAATAAAGAGAGAAAAAGAG
>MU749630.1:0-21770 GCA_026770625.1 Nicotiana glauca | reverse complement strand
TGGGGTGGGTTGGAGTGGGTGGGGTGTGGTGGGGGTTTTGGGCATTGGGGTGGGTGGTGGTGTGTTGGTGGGGATGCGAAATAGGGTGGAGGGGGTTGAAATTCTTTTGATAGGGAAAACATTTCCCTCCAATTGAAGGAAAATGAGTTCAAGAGGAATTTATTTTTCAAAACGTTTAAGCCAACCAAATATAAAAAAATTAAAAGTATTTTCCTTTGTACCAAACACACCCTGAGTTATGACCCATTCTAGAATCGGGCGAATAATACAAGTGAAAATAGTGCTTTAATTTTTTTGACCCAATAGCAAAAGTTTTGGAAAAAAGTTTTATGCTAGAATTTTAAAGCACGCTAGGCAAAATTTTCTTGGAGGTTCAGAATTTTAAAGCACAAAACAATTATAGGGATCGTCAAAAAAGGTCATCCAGCGTAATTTGCTATCTAGAATCTCGAGAGTCTATACTAACTTAGCTATATCATGGTTTGGAGTAAATTTTAAGCGGATTAGATCATGACTATTTATTTATTCAAAATATTTTTGAACGCTCCTAGTGGTACCATTTGCCAAATTAACTAGCGGTACCTTTTGGAAGACCTAGTTTATCGTACAACTTGTTGAGCCAGGGCTGTCAAAAGATCTATGCACCTTTTATTTGGATATAGATTACGGGAAATTGAAAAAATGAGTACCTAGGGTATCTGTTTGTTGAATTGGGTATGGTAATTTCTTTGATTAGATATGATTTATCCTTTACGTGCATACCACGGAACTGTATCAATTGTGAATACCTTGATGTTCTCTAGTTGTATGAAGACATTGATTGGACATCAAACCAATTTCGATTAACAAAATTCTACAACTGGCAGTCTATCATCCTTATAGAAATTTGCTTGCAAATTAACTATTGATTCAATTACTTCGTTAGGGATAGTTAGTTGGGGTTAATTTACCTGCATTTGATACTTAAATCAAACCATAATTATTAATCAAAATTAAGTGATAAATTGATGTGATATGTGAATTTATTTACTATGTCCAATGACAATAGTATATTCGAAGACACATTATGTATAACATCAAGTGCGAATAAGTTTCTTCTATTAATTGATAATGTAAGATTGATTTTACGAGCATAATGGGAAGTGAACCCTAGTATATTTAACCACTAATCTGGAAAGAGATTGAATCTCATAGCAGTTGGGAAGGAGATAGTTGTTGCCTCTTAAGATTGATGAGAAGAACAGAAACGGGCATGCAGTAATTTTCATATTCTAATAAAATGAATCAAGAACGTTTTCTTGTCTAAAAACAGGCTACACCAATCCTTGTAAAAGTGTAGAGAATTCAGTACTGAAAGACATGATAGCATTAGGGTATTCAATATGTAACTTCATACCGATAATCGAACATGTGTCTAGTGAACAGGAAGCATTTTGACTTTGCTCCCGGTTGACTGTAGTTATCATTTAGGAGACCTAATCGTTAAAAAAGTTGTTTTTACATCGTCAACGTCAAAAAGTTAAAGTTCTTCAAAAAGGAAAGCAAGAATCATAACTGCAAATATAAGGGAAGTTAGGTTATCATGTCATGATTCAGAAACTTCGCAGTGGAAACAAGATGGAAGAAATCAATGAAACATTTGAGACACAAAAATAATGGCCTGGCTACAAATGCAGCTGATTAAAAAAAATGTACAATGACGTCTATCCAAAAGAATAGTCAAAAGAGATAGCAAAGATCTCAAAAGCTGTGTTAAAACTTTACAATCTAAAAAGAACCGTGTGAGCACCGTAATCTCTCTATCACCTATCACCTATCACCTTGAAGGGGTTTCCGATGGCTGACTATTCAATGCAGAACTTGAGGGAATAGAAGGCATAGATCCATTATCTTGAGGCGGTGAACTTCCCCACTTGGGCTCTGCATCTGATGGCTCGATCACATGCACTGTGCCATCACTCATACCAAGAGCAAATTGGTTGGAATCAGATGGATGTGCTGTTATCACCACAGGAAATGCCGTGCCACTCACGCT
Organism: Nicotiana glauca; assembly: GCA_026770625.1. Lineage (NCBI taxonomy): Eukaryota > Viridiplantae > Streptophyta > Magnoliopsida > Solanales > Solanaceae > Nicotiana > Nicotiana glauca. The sequence goes on along the minus strand of MU749630.1, from coordinate 19,735 downwards.
GCTAAAACAACATGAAATTCAGATTAGTGGCCACAGTACCGAAATATTACCTCTACATTCAGATAGAGTAACGAGCATGTCATTATCACATGTCACTACCACCCTCTTTTCCAAATATAAGCTGAAATCCAAGAGCTAACTTTGTTCTAACAAACTACTGTTCCTTCAGTCAAGAACTTTTTAGCTAGTTTATCTTCCTCAATATTGTCCTCTAGAAAGTGCAAAATTTTAAGGGGAAAATGATCATTTTCTTTTTTAAAAATTTCATTTTCCTTTTGAAAAAACACATGCAAGAAAATCATATTCCTTTCAGTCACATACCATAATTTTCTAGAGACATATTTTCAAACCACTAAGTTGGTGTCCAAACAAAGCCAAGTTTCCAAGAGATCAATTAAGATCTGGCATCAGCATTTAGGCATCATGTAGCATCGTATAGTCAATGTAAAGATAGAGGTGAACGCTTGGAATAATACTATTCAAGGTCTGTGTGCCATGTTTGATAAAATCTTGTCATAGGAAACTGTCCCGGGACTAACGCAGCAGTTTGGCTCTTCTTCCCTCTTCTCCTGAACTCCTTTGTTCTTTTGGTTTTTAGGGGAGGGGTTGTTAAAGTTTGTACCTAATCTTGAGTAAAATTTTATCTCAGGATCTCTGGGTAGGTTTACAGCTTGACTAGGTGACTAAGCAGTTCTTTTGAATTTTTCCAACTTCCCATTTAGCAAATTCCAATGACTTACTCGCACACTCTCAAATTTCTATCAGATCAATCCACTGCAACACCTAAGGGAAGCTGCAGGTGCCATTTTGGCAAAGGAGAGATTGGCTGTGTAATGGCTTTGGGTTCACTTTAATTGCTTCAAAATGCAGCTTCATTTGTAACCCATGAGTTAGGGATTCGCTTGTATTGTCTGGAAACAATGAATTTAACAAAACAAGGCATGAAATACCTGCTAATTGAAGAAGATATGTAAGCTGAGGGTGCAATTCTACATTGAAGTCTGAGACTGTCTGCACCATATATTCCAATTGCACCATCGCAGAATCCAGTAAAGACCAGCAGGCCATCACATGAGTATATAGCACTTGAAATAGGAGCACTGAGTGAATCTCTTGGATGCCACTGCAACCAATTATTGCTCAAATCATTTATATGTGAACTAGGAAATAGGAAAAGTAGGGAACTCGAGCCTCAAACTCTGGAGTACATGATAATGAATGTATAGTGTTCAAAATAAAATATGCAACATGAAAGTTCTCGTTTGTTGAGCCATGTCAAGCAATATATATGCAGCTTACTGCAAAGTATGTAAAGCAAGAACGGAAAATAGAAACTAGGAAAAGCAAAAATGTCAACACAGCAAATGAGTTAACAATGACTATCTACCAGGAGAACAAAGAACAAAGATAACTGCACTTAGTCCACAGCAACTCTGGTTAGCATTGCTTAATAGATCCTAAGTGCTTAATGATTATTTACTGTTATCCTTCTCAAATACAAGTGCTTCATGATTTATTTTCGATCATACTCTTGAAATACAGCTAAGCTTTGTAACACAGGATACTAACTCTAAACAAACAAGAACCACCAATATATGAAATAATCATTCCCAAACTCTTATGCACATTTAGAAACAAATTTGGTCATCATGGATGGGCTCTGAAAAGGGAATTAATTTCTAAGCAATCAATACAAACTGTGTATTTTAAAACAAAATACAATAAATTAATGTGAAGACTTACTGCATGCAGACATTCAAGTTGGGTATCATAGATTCCAATTTGGCTTTCATGAACTACCAGTATATGAGATTGGTCATTATGGAATTGGACTCTAGTTTCTCCAACTAAGGGACCTTGGTGACCTGGCGGCACTTGGATAGGCCTTGCTTTTTTCTTTTCCCAGCCATCAACACTCCAGATACATAGCTGCATCGCAGAACAAGCACCAAACATCATGCTATTAGCATGTCATTGAAATTATACAACATTACTACTATATCATCAAGATTGTAAGGTTGCGATAGAAGCTTGCCCAGCCTAAAGGAATAACAACTAAGACTCATGCATACCAGCAGTGCTGTGCCTCAAAAAGGAAATGAATGCAAGAAGGCAAAATTAAGGCAAAGAGGAGAAAAACCACCAACTTGCCTGTGCATCTGCACCTGAAGATACCAGTACATTCAAACTCTGTGAAAATGCAAGGCCCGTGATCCGTTTCTGGTGACCCTTGAGCTTGGTTTTGACCTATGACAGGATCAGATAACCATAAAGAAGCAAACAGAAAAGATCCAATACTAGAAAATTCTAAAGGACATGCAGGAATAAGGAAAATAGAAAACGAAGTTGATAAGCATATTGCTTGAGAGAAATATAATGAAATAACAATCTTGCTTTGATATTGATGGCATCTATATATTGCTGACCTTAAAAGTGTGTTTATTTTGAGGGTAAAGGAGAAAAGGGTTATTGTGAAATATTAACAATTAACATCCAATTGCCTACGAATAAAAGATAAGGATATTATACTTTCACGCTCCGTCCAGTTTTAGTGAATTGATAATGCTAACGTGGAGGGCAACCAACACCTCCATTTTTACTTCCTTCACAAACGAGTGAAACCTTATCCCTCGACATTTAGCCCCACTCCGGTAATCCCTCCTATTTACAACCCAAAACAAAACATAGCATAAGAACTCATTCTTCCAACTATTTATCTAAAACTTTACTAAAATGATGAAGTCCAATGTAAACTCGGGGTTGTTAGCTGGCATGTTTAAAGACAAATATGTATGAGGATACTCCTACCAAACATAGCTAATAACCATTGTAAAAAGGGGGAGGAGAAAGAGGAAAGCATAGAAGCTACAAAAATAAGTTTCAGTATCAGAACAAACAGTGAGAATTTAAATATGCAATACTGTCACTTCGAAATGAGATATGCAACCTAGGACCATACACAAAAAAAGAAAAGAAAAAAGGAAGTACCTCATCAACCCTAACATTGTATATCTGGATAGTGGAGTCCTCCATTCCTACAGCGATAACGTTGTTATCTTGAGGATGAAATGCCAAATAGGTGGCTGCAGGAGGTGGCGGCATGAAAGTTGTCATCACCTAACCAGAGTTCATGTGTCAGTTCAGATAAACCAATTTATCATCATCAAAATTAATTCCGGAAAAGAAAGGAAAAATCAATTTTGTACATAATAACAAAACAAAAAAGTTGACAAATTTTCGTTCAAGAACTAAACTAGATCTTCCACTCCTTTTCCAAGAGAGGGTCGACAAACCTTAAAAGTCATCATGTTAAACAAGGAGACCTTCCCACCAGAAGCAGACATGACATAAGAATCATTTTTAGATAAAGCAATACATGCGGCTGCATCTTCAGCTGATTTTGCGTCACCGACATCGTTAGACATGAGTGCTCCATTTGTCGGCTGCCATAGTTGTGGGGCAATTGACGCAGAGGACTGAAAGAAAGAAATAAGGAAAGCAAACCAGTCAATATTTGCTGACCACAGGAACTAGCAAAAATTTGATGCGAGCCAAATGGATACTCCAATTTAACCTTTCCAGATGGATTTCGCTCATTTCTCTGCCATTTCCAGAGCTTATGAATGGCATTGGAGCCCAGTGCCAGCACAGCTAGCCCAGAATTTGTATAAAGCAGCCGCAGCACCTGCCATCGTTACAATTCAAATGTCTTTAGGTTGCTGACGAAGACCATCAATTGAAGAAGCATATACCTCAACAATACTAACAGCAATAATTCATATACCGTCAAGAAAGACCTAAACATGCAGTAGGAGATTCAACACTAGTGGCCAGGAAAAATTAAGAGTTGTTGAAATCTAGTTGGGTAAATAAAGAATGGCCCATCTAACAGCTTAAGCTATTAATGAGGTCGTCACACAACTCAGCGGTATTAGAGCAAGCAGAGATCCTAGGTTAAAGTCTCTCCGCCACCATTCATCAAAAAAGAGTCTACGCGTGCTTGGCCATGAAAAACAATTGGCACATGAGAGGACCTATTCGAGATATAATTGAGTAAATAATATATCTGTCTACCTATCAGTCTTTTATACGAGGTTGTCATAACACAAATCAACAAGAAAGGGTTATGGCAAAAGGCCACCAGATCTAGTCTTCAAAAGAAAAACTACGACAAGAAAGTGAAATTGAAAATGAAGATGAAGTTTTACAACCACCTTGCTGGCTGACAGAGGGTCTGGCAACTTTAGCGTTTTAAGCTGAGATGAGTCAGAAATGTCAGAGACCTTCCAGCTTTTAATCTTGTCCATACTTTCTGCAATTCTAGGTTTCACGTCAGGAACTCTGCTGCTTTCCATAGTGGCCTATTGATGTGACAAGCATGATAAGTCAAATATCATAGAATCACACTTCAAATGACAAAAGATCAGGAAGCACCAAGAACTTTCCTGTCATAAAAAGGGGAGGGGGAGAACCATGGAAAATGAAAATACCAGATTGCCGATGGACATTGATTGCTGAGTTCTATCACTACGTTCTAGGATTGGAGGAGCAGAGCCAGATATATTAGGAATTGGACCTAAGGAACCAGCAATTGGAGGCTGCAGTGTGCATCAAGATTAAAGATAACCGTTATATTTAGTGGTATGAATATGACAACTAAAATTGGTTAAGGGTCTTGTACAGTAAGAAATCATAACTGCCCAAATGAGGAGAAATGCTACCTTAACATTGACTTCAGAAACCGCACGAGAACCCTCATATGCCCTGCTCTCCAGCATCCTCAGCATTCGCTGTCCATCAGTGTTTGCCAGAACCTTGATTCCATTATCACTCGTCGTGAGAGCCAGCAAGGAGCCTTCCTTATTGAATCTTAGTCTAGGACTGGCCTGAAAAGAAAATTGGAGTTCACAAATTCTCAGTTTCAATAATGTGTCCTCTATCAAACAAATGAATTCAAAAAATAGCAATACTAACAGGCAATCCACCATCGCCATCACTAGATGTAAGCATGTTGTTATTATCCATATCCCAAAACTTTATCTGGAACTCATCACCAGCAGCTAAGAAACGATTCTTTGTTGTGTCAAACTGCACAACACCTAATGAACGCTTTCTAAAGCCAGAGTACGTCCTCTTGATTGCTCCTTCACTCTCATTCCACTCTACAAGGTGGGATTCACCTTCTTTACTTGTGCCACACGAGAAAAGTCTGAAAGAAGATGGGAAAAGTCAAGAATGACTATGAATACATCAAATGCAAACAAGTTAGTCTTGTTTTTGTCTTTTATAGCATCAATAATAAATCCATAGGCCTCTTTCCAATTCAATTTTTCTCCCTTCAATTAGCACCTTTAACTCATTCACCATGGTGCTTAATCTTTTACCATGGCACCTTTTGAGTATAAACTCAACCCGACGAGTCCTCCTTCAATAGAGTCATGTTTTGCCATAGGGACTGGAGTACCCATAACTTAAGGGCAATGGTATGTTTGATAGAGTGCGAAAGAAGGGCTTCTCAAAAAGCCGAGGAATTTGGATGAGTTCTGGAAAATCTACAAGGGGAGCACGCTACCAGGAGAAAATATGCATTCTAAAATTGATGTGATGAAGAAAATGAAATTAAAGTTAAGAGGAGGAAGACCGCTAATGAAATCACCAAACAGAAAAGGAATTAAAGATGCTTGAGATAAATGTGAATTATGGGAGGTGAAGGCATACATTTGCTAACATCTGCCAAAAGAAGCTACAGATAATTTGTTGTAATGGTTACTGACTTAACAGCAGAAAGGAAAGGAGGAGAATATCAAACTATTGACTCCAACATGAAGAGCTGGCTTTAACTGTTAGGAAAGCGACTAAGATGGACAATCGAGACATACCATTGGTTCAAAAAATGTGGACAAATACATGGGTGGATTTTTGTGACTTTTTGGATGCGAAATGAATTGAACTTGACCAACAAGGCGAGCTCAAAGCCAGCAGTAAGATCTGGAGCAGGAGCACTAGGGTGGGCTTGCTGGTCGAATTAGACTGGGAGGATTATATAGCTAAGATAGGGTCGAGTTGAAGGTCTAGTATATCAGGATTGAGCATGGACAAGGCTCGACTGGTCCACCATTGATGAACTATTCAGATCAATTTTTTTTTTTTTGGGGGGCTTTTTGGAAGAAATTGGCTGTAAAGGGAGTATAGTGGAATTGTTGAAGAAAGATACTGAACTTGCAATGACCATTTGCAGCCACTAATCTGCATCTATCCTCCTGTCTAGCAAAGTAAAAAATTCCTTGTGGGTCCCCAAGGCCCCCAAGGCCACAATTAGAGAAAACAGAGGAAGGAATTATGTTTGAACTGGCAGCTATAAGAAGATGTTGGTCCTCTCCTTCGGTAGCCATGTCATCAAATTTAGACAAGAAGGAGCATAAAAGGCGTACATTCCAAGCTATAGGCAATTTTCAAATTAGGCGTTTGGACAAAAGAATTGTAAAATTCCAAAAAATAGTGAAAAAAAATTTCAAGTGAAAATGGTATTTTAAATTTGGAGTTGTGTTTAGACATAAATTTCAGTTTGGGTTGTTTTTGAAATTTTGTGAGAGATCCGAGTGAAAATTCTGAAAAATAGCTTTTGTGGAGTATTTCAAATTTGCGAAAATTTCCAAAATGCATCTTCAAGTGAAAATTGGAAATATTATGAACAAACGCTGATTTTGAAAAAAAGTGAATTTTTTATTGGAAAAAAGGAAAAAAAAAATCTATGTCCAGACGGGCTAAAAATCTAATAGAGGATTTGGAATAGTTGGATTCTCCATTACACAGAGGAAATATACTTGATTCAAGGGGTATAACTCACTGCCAACCTCGAGAGGATTTGGAATAGAGGATTTGGAATAGTTGGATTCTCCTCCCATCCTAAAGTTGTCACGGACCAAAATCCAATTATACTAAGACAAAAGGATTAGTTTAAATGGTAACACGGAGAGTATTCTTTTGAGATCAGGGGATACCTGACTACATCCTTCTTCTAAAATTATAGCTGCTGAAGGAGAATTTAAAAGACAGGAACTTGAACATAATTGAAAATCTGGACAAGGAGGAGGAATGATCCTAAAATAACTTCAAACCTACAGAAAATCAATAATGCAGGGTGCTCTCTGATGAGAAGTTGTGTCCGAATTAAGGTGGGAAGAGGAGCTCCAGGAAATCGTCAAAGCTGAAGAAATTTCATGGAGGAAAAAATTCAAATTTATCAAGCTAAAACAGAAATATTGAAGTTTTCCAATACTTCAAACATATCCTTTGATTCCACGTATGAATGATGACGAATTAAGACAACCTGCTTGAATTCTTTTTGCCTAAATTTATAAAGGAAACCCGAGTTTCTGTAAAGCTATACTAGTTTGCACTTCCTTGATGTGGTTTTGGTGGAACAAAAATATGTTACTTGTCAAAACTCAAAATTACTGCAGAGGACAAGTACAAGAGACAAAAAGAAAGTGCAGAAACATAACACAAAAAAGAACAGGAATAGTGAGAAAATTTGGCAACATTACAACAATAAAATAAATGGGGTTATACCAAATTTGAAGTTAAAGAAATAGTAGATTCTAGAATCATTATGGTACTTTAGCTTGGCATAAGATGGAGAAATAAAATGTATTACCAAACATTGCATCACAAGGATAAGATCTTATCGAAGAAATAGCTGCGGCAAGATTACATGCATTGCATAAAAATAGTAAAAGCTTCCTTACTTGTTTGAAACAAATAAGGTCACTTACTAAACAAGGATCAAACTGTACTGGCTTTTGGACCAACCTCATTCCATCAGCACTATATGCCATTGTTGTGCACCAAAGACCGGGGGCATCATAATCTACTCTTGATCCCATGCAATCGTACAGCCAGGCTTTTATTTTACCATCAATGGCCGTAGAGAAAATAAACTGCAAATACAAATTCAGAAAATAGTCTTCTTTATCAGACAGAAAAATCATAAAATAATAAGATAAGACTACCTTGACTTTCTTTTTAAGAAACCTAATGAAAGTCGTTTAGCAGCCTGAGAGTCAATATTATGAAAATTAACCACACAATGCAATTGGTTTACCTGTATATTCTCTTTATAGTGAGGGCAGACAGAATATACAGGAGCTTCATGCCCCTCAAACATATATTGTCTACGACCACCTACTGCATCCCAGACCTGTTTTATAAGAAAGCAAATAATGAAGAAAGAATCCTACAGAATTTTGGAATTATAATAATACTAATTATTTTCTTTATTTTATAAAGGAAATCATAAAACCAATAATATATTATCATTCAGGAGCAAACCTTGATTGTTTTGTCATCCCCGCACGTTACTACGCAGAGTTGCTTATTAGGGTGGGCAAAAGCAATATCATTAACGCCACCAGCATGAGCATCAATCTATAACACAAAAGAATAATGAAGACTCGATGAGTTATGTGATTATTGATGTGAGGATGTGAGTGCAAGAGGACAGCGTCTTTGCACGGCTTACTTCTAGATGCTGTCTCAATTCTCCTGCTGGGCTGTATGTATATATTTGAATAATGTGCTTCGAAAAAGCAACTCCTACAGAAAGCAAAATGACAGAATAATGGGTACAGGTGAGTTCCTAATGCTACAAAAATTTATCATAGAAAAGAAAAGACGAACCAATTAAGGTCTGCCTTACCAAGTATAGAACCATCTGGGCCCCATACACATCGATTGACTGATATAGTGGTATCTTTGACTAAAGCTGTCTGAATGATAAGCAACCAAAGTATGTCAATTTGGGATCCAAAAATTGAATACCACAACCCAAAGAAGAAAAAGGAGAAATACGCTAAATTGAGTAAATATATTTCTTCCATCCCGAATAAAATGAATCCTACTAATAATCTGAAAAATAAGAAAGAGTATTTGGAGTTGTTTATTGAGGCATATTTAGATTTATGTTTAAAAAATATTGTTAATATGTAAAGTAAAGTAGTTCACTGAAAGATGACATGCCGAACCAAGTAATATATAGTAATTCTGAATTAGTTTGATATCTCACTTTAGGGGACAGGAGTTTAAGTAAATTATAATGGATTAGAAAACAAAATAATTCACTAATTGGGGAATCAAATAAGCATATTGGAATTCAGAAACTGCAAGAAATGCCCACCTGGAATGGCATTGAGCATGCAGATATATCCCAAACCTTGAAGGTCTTATGCACTAACCGCTCTCGAGATCCAACTTCCCAAATGCTAATGTCACCAACATTGGTTCCGACTACATGGAGATACAGGAAAAAATCGAAATTAGGATCAATAGAAATTCGAGACCACACATCGCTCCCTTCCCAACCATGGATCTCATGATCTCATCTACAAAGTAAGTACTTAAATGATAAATCACATTCTTTTACAGGAATATGCACATAAACATCCAACAGGTGATAAGTAATCCTTCGCATACTAACTATAAACTATAAAGGGATCATTCAGAATCAACCTAGAAGAACCGTCTGTTGTTGTGGATGGAAATCCATGCTCATAACATTGGATCCTTGGCTAAGATTCCGCACAACAGTTTTGGGAAGGTCATCCGGTGAATACATATGGGGAGGATGAGTAGAACCAGAAAAGGATACCTGGAAAATAACAAAAGGTTGTGTTTGCTTGCCTTGTTAATCAGTTAAAAGGAGGTTATTTAATAACTCAGATAAGGTAATCTCGCGAAGTTTCTACTTCTGTCTCGCTTCAAACTCACATCATCAGATTGACCAGCACGCATTCGTTTCATCAAATGCTCTGAATCGGCCATTTGATAGTCCATTCCAGGAACCCCTGGGGTAGTTCTAGGATGTTTTAGAAAGGCAGCTGACGACATTACAATAGACAACTTTAGTTAAGAAAATAGTAACTTTCTGGAAAAGCAACCACAATTTCCACCAAACCAATAACAATATAACAGACCAGCGCCAGGAGCCTGCACAAGTCCAGGGGGACCTGGAGCAATAGCAGGATGAGGTATATTAGGATTTGCACTTGACATCCACCCTGCAATGGCACTTGGTGAAGGAGAAACAACTGGTTGGAATGGCTGCATCAAGAAAACTAAAACAACTGAGACACTATGTGGAATATTTAAAAAAATGCTTCGCAGAAAAGTAAGAAGTTCTGTTATTAAGATAATAACATGTTTAATGAACTCCACTCACACTGTGAGCTCCAAGAGGAGGAAATGCCCCAGGTTTTGGAACTGGTCCACCAAGCGGTGCATTTACAGGAGGAGGAGGCCGAGTTCCATTGCTAGAAGCACAAGTATGATCAGTAAATAGTGTTTTAATATCAGGGTTTGGACGTGGATTCTTGCATAGCTGATGCTGCCAGTTAAGACTGAAATTCAAATCACATAAAACTTAATAATGTAGTATAATATCTATGATTGGGAAAGAGGTTACTTAATAATAATGTAGTCTTAACAATAAAATCATATTATCACAGAAGGGGATGATCCCCTTCTATAGATATCAACAGCTAACAGCAACAAGCAATTGTGATTAGCAGTGGCGGAATCATGGACCCACCATGCCGTTGCTCATAATACCAATCAAGATAGCCACCAATCACTTTGGATTTCCAATTGGAGGTTACTTTCATAATTGGGCAGCTACATGTGCAATTTGACCAACAATTGGAGACCACATTTGAAAGTGTCTGCTATATTTGTAATTTGGTCATTCTTTGTAAATAGTGACCACACTTAAGTTCCTTAGGGAAAGTTACAGGTATCATGTTAGCCAAAAACCCACCCTAGTATAAAACTATAAATAGTCCTTAAGTTCTAATTTTAGGTTTAGACTACATTGATGATTATAGAGTTCTCTTTGTGAGATTGCAATGGTAGTTTGCCATTGTTGATGACAACTTTTCAAGTGTGTTTTCGAGTGGAAATCCTTCCACTTGAAGGTATATCCTACAGATTAGGTACTATAAGTCTTGTTATTGTTGGGTGGTTGGTTATATCAATTGTTTGACATTGCACCTTATTTGGGTCTAGTCTCAATTTCTATCCTTTTTATCCGTGTTTCTTTAATTTCTGCATTTTAATTTGTAATTTTGTATCAGCTCAGCTAGGGGTTGAAAATAACTTAATTGGCGCTTTCTATTTGAGGTAATTTTAAGAGAATTGATGGTAAAAAGAATTATTCCAAAAATCTCTCACATACGAATAAGAAATATAAGAAGCATATAAATATCCCAAGATGGAGAACCTCAGCGGATAAAATGAAAGACATAAAGTTCACATTAGCATAGCACCTCTGATTAATCAATGTCCGCAGTCGTGAAGCTTTGAAAGAAGGAAAAGTTAACTTGTCACGGAACAAAGGATTTGCCTCTATAAGTTTTTTTAGTTCTACCAGCATAATATTTCTTGCTGACTTTGTATCACCATATTTGGCAAGCTGCTCGTTCTGCCTAGGGACACAACAAAAGAGTTTCAACAAATCATCAACAAATGAAGAGAGCACACATCACACTTCAAATGTCAAAATATAATACCTAAAATTGTCAAGAGTCAGTAACTGAGTGATCTCCTTGAAAAGATCTTCATTAAAAGAAGCAAAAACCTTAAGGTCCTTCACAAGAATCTCAACAGCTTTTACTCGATCATTCCTGACAAATACGTTTCCAAAACCAACCAAATGATTAAGAGCTGTAGATGAAAGTTTTCAATCGATTTAATGGTGAGTGACATTTTTTTGATCAAGTATTTAATGGTGAATGACATTTGAACTCACTTGTCAAGAGCTTCAAGATATTTTTGCTTTCTTATTTCGAAGAAGATCTTCATTGAATAGCGGTTGTCCTCAACCTTTGTGAACCCACTTAGGTATCGCTCAACTTCATCCCATTCACCAGCTTGCACTTGATCCTCAAAGTATTTCATATTGAAGAAGAAACCAGATTCTTGCTCCAACCTAAAGTTAATATTCATGCAATCTCATGGTAAAATGGAACTTTACAAAAAACAATAGAACTAACATTACCCCCTTGGTACTAAGTAAAAGTTATGTCATCTAACTGGTTGTCCAGACTCAAGCTAAATGAAGAAATGAGAGAACGTGAAAACAAATAACCTAAAAATAAACATTCTTAATATTTCATTATTAAACTGAAAATCCTGTAAGCAGCACAAATCCGTGTCTGACTCAAGGCGATCAATTGACTACATAATTCATCGGGTCTAAATCAAAACGAACTAGAAAATGGAAAACCAACCATAGAATCCATAATCACTTTTCATTCGCTAGACTATATAGGCATTTGAATTTTAACAATAAACGGCGTATAAAAAGGAAACTTACTTATGAACTGCCTCTTTGAACTTCTCCTCATCCAAAAACTGGAGGATCAAGAAAACCAGTTCCCTACTTAAGGAAGACATGGTGACAGCTCCAGGAACTCCTAGCCACTCCAGTGCAAATGTTTGGATGTTAATTAGCAGAAGCAAATAAAGAGTAACCCAGGTTTTCCACCAATAGAGCCCCTTTACTCCAAGTAATCACCAACTTAATTTAGATCATTTCCCCAACAACCAAGAATATGTCTTCTGAGTGCTCAAATTTCCCACAAAATTGCACAAATAATTACCATTATAAGCAGAAAACAATGTACTAACACTTGGGATCCAACAAATATCACTTGAAACTTTGCTCTTTCAACTTCACCACCAAAGAGTAGTGCAAAAAAAGAATCATTCACTTAGCTTTCAGAAACCTCTCAAATCAATGAATTCAATACAAATCCCAAGAAGATGCGACACGCCAAACCCCAATCAAAGCGCCCACAAAGCAAAGTCCGCAACGTTCTTGGAAAATGAGCTCCTCCAAAATCCACAATTTCCTAAAACAAAGTCAGAAAAATGCAATCCTTAAGTTACCCAATACATTAAAGAAAAAGAAATCCCAATTCAGTTTTTCTCTAAAGAACTCATTTTTATCATAAAACTACCAATAATGAGAGCAAAAGGTAATCTTTTTCAGATCTGGGTATGTGAAGTATCTAAACAAGAATGCATATTTTGAAGAGTTAGAGGTACCTTACTTGTTTGTGACAACCCCACAAGATATTTTAACAATGCAAAAGCTAGGGTTTTTTTGTTTTTTTTCCTCTGTAGAAGAGAGGACTAATACTGAAAGGGACTTCCTTTCTTTTTCCTCTCCTTTTTTCTCAGCAGACAACTCTCCACTACTCCTACTTCTCTTTATTCCCTTCTTTGTAATCACTCTTTTTCCTTTTTCTCTTTCTATATTTATAGTATGAGTTCTATATAAGAGGGTGCGTGGTGGGTGGGTGGGTTTTTGTTGGGTTTAAGATTTTTCATTTTCATAAAAACACATGTGTGATCTCAAATTCTCATAAAAGGACATGGTGGTGAGAATAGGGAATGTCACGGTATGTTGTGATGATGGTCTTTTTTGTTTTCCGGGTGGTATTTGGTATCCGCATCGAAGCCCGCATCATTAGAAGGACACTTACTTATTGTTTACTTTAAAAATCGGATAACAATTAAATTTACATGTGATATTAAGTATAGGTGGATTAAATTGATACAAAGCGATGAATTGAATAGCAATTGAAATAGAGTATGATAAAGTAAATTCAAACCACACGAATTGAATAGTTACAGCCTTGAGGGAGGCCACCCTTGAACTGGATGAACATCGATCGATATCAAGATACGGATAATACAAGAGTTTAATGAAAAAAATAATATATTGCCTTTGAATGATTGTTATAATGTGTTTTACAAGTAATCAAGCTCTTTTATATAGTAGGGGAATCCTACTTTAGGTACAATTCTATAAAAGGTAAAAATCTCTTGATTTATTGATTTTTCGGCTCCTTATTGATACGTGCTGAGATTCTCGCAGTGATACCCGATTGCTTACATATATTTCAGCCTTCTGTTGTTTCGGTCTTCTGTTGGTTATACTAGCAATGTTTCCTCGAGCTCATTCAAGGTCAGGGTTGATTCTGGGATCATGAACTTGATGTTCTCAAGGACGGACATTTCGAAGTTGTGTTCTAGTTCGATGAGACTCGGGGTCTATCTTCAATCCCTCACGTTCTGAGCCCGATTCGTCATGTAGTAGACGAGCCCGATTTCGACCGTATATAGATAGTCCCCTCGTTTTTTGGAGAATAAACGACGAGAAATGGTATGAGCTTCTGATTCCCACCTCGATATCCCGCATCAGAAATGACAAAATGAACAAAACGTCTCGCCAGTCATGTCTTAATGGCATTAAGTGCTCGTCAGTTGCTGGTCGGCCACTCATGGCTTTGAACCGTCATTTGAAAATTATAAATACCCCTTTCTTCAATCATTCAAACTTTACATCCAAACCTTCTCTACTCTTGTTCCTTAGAAATCTCTGCATTTTCTAGCACTTGTATCCTGATTCCTACAGATATTATACGAACTTTCGCTTGTCTTTTCTCCAAACCATCAAGTGTATCCATTTAACTTCCTCTTTTTTGTCTTTTACCCGCCATTTAAAAGAAAATGGCGAAAACTTCAAAAATAGTTCCCCAAAAAGAAACTACCTCCACATCACGGCCGGTAGGCGAGGAACCGGCGGCGGAACCTCCTATTAGCACGTTTATTCCTCACCGGTTCTCGGTGACCACCAATTTTAAGGTTGAAAACCCTTCATATTCCGGGCCGGGGTAAGAAGTTCTCAAGGTACATTTGCTCGATCACCAAAGAAATTCTCCCTGGGTCAAAAATGACTACAACTAGGTCGGCAAAGACATGGTGGTTTCCGGGTCCGAAGAAGATATCACTACCCACGTTAAGGGATACTTAAGTGTTTACACTTATCCCTTTACACTGGGCCCGTTGGACCCGGTAATCATCCACTTATGCAAAAGGTATAAGGTGTGTCTTGGTCAGATACATCCCTCGTTCTGGAGGATCGTCATTCTCCTCTAGTTCTTCGTGAGCAAGATTGACGGATGCTCATTTATCATCAACCATCTTTTGCGCCTATATAGTCCCTGATTCTTTCGGGGAGGACTGATTAAACTTGCGTGTCGGGCTAGCAAAGCCCCATTCTCCAGCATCAATGAAGATCGGGATCGAGGTTGGCTAGGCCGGTTTGTCTAAGTGAAGAACTCAGACCTGATCCCAACCGAGTGTATGTCGTTCCCTGAGAAATGGAACATAAAACGTAAGTAACGTTTTGTTTTTCCCAAAATTTTATTTTTTACTCTCTTCTCCTTCTTTCTTATTGGTGTTTGGTGACGATGCAACTATTGCTCGGTCCTGAACACAGTCCCTCGACTCAAGGAGTTGATTGAGGGTATTGTCTCTCGAAATCCATATCTGAACGTGCATGGTGCGAACTTGCAAAGGGCCAGTGGGGGGTCCATTCTCATTGTGATATTCCTTTCTAGAGTGGACAGCACTTGGGTTTCCCTCGTGCCGTTGAGTCCTTACTTAATTTTTCTCTTTGCAGGTCTTTCCAATGATGTCGCAATGAGGCATCCATCTGGTGAAAAGGATTGTCCCGCCGAGTCCCCTGCTCCGAGACAGGGTGAGGAGAAGAAGAGAAAAAGGGCTTCAAGTTCTCGGAATTCAGAGAAGAAAAGATCGAGGAGGAGGCTGGTGCTCAAATATAAAGAAAGCACGAGCCCCAGAGCTCCCATCAGACTCACTCCACAAGCTGGGGGACGAGTTCGAAGAAGAAGAAGAAAAAACCTCTAAACTAGTGGTCCACGTGCGATCGCAGTCCAAGGGAGGAGGGGCCTCTAAACCGGAGAGAGGCGACACCGAATTGCCTCAAATCAGGGGAACGATGGTGAGGTAGTGGCTGAGAGCTCCAAACTAGAAAACTAGAGAGGGGCAAGGCCGTTTTGCCCCAAGTTAGGGAGGCCCACAAGGTTGCCGCGATCGATGTTTCACGGCCCGAGGACAATGCCCTGAGGGACGTACTTTGACTGATAGGCCTCTCTAAGTCACCTTCGTTTATAGATTCCATGATCAACGAGGCTCGAATGCTGAAAGGACGCTCCAATGAGGGGGCCCAAGAGGTGGCATACCCATTTCACAATTTTTTGATGGCCTAGACTCCACTGCCACAGAGGACGTCACCAGGTTGGATGACTTACCAGTGCCAAAGAAAAGTCCATCTTCGGGAACCAGCGGGCCTTCTTCAAATCTGAAACTAGTCAACTAGTTCCTAGCTCCGAGTGTGAAACCTGACCGAAAGCCATCGATTATCATGTCTATCCTGGAGGATGCCCGAGTCCTCTCTTCCCCCGTAGGAGTTGCCAGTTATCTTCGGTACCTAGTGACCGAGAGGATTAAGATGAACGAGGTGGGCGCGCCCTGCCTGTTCAATGAAGCACAACAAGCATTAAACCGGGTAAGTTTGGATGCCTCTTGACGACTTCTATTATGTACTTAGATTAAGTCGTAAATAATCATAACTTTTTTCTCTGTGTTTGTAGATCTCGATGCTTCATCACGAGTCTTTTCTCTAATATCGAGAAGATTTAAATCAAAATGAGGCCGAGGTTCGAGGGCTCACTGAGAAGAGGGATGCTTACAAACTTCTTAACGAGCAACGTGGGGGGAAGGTTAAGAAATTCCAAGTTGAGCTAGAGGCGGTTCGAAAGGAGCATGTAGACTTGGTCGAGCAAGTAAGGAAAGTATTTAAGGTTAGTGACGATGAGTCAGAAACGGTGGCTAACGGTTCGAACCTTCAGGTCCAAAAGAAGCTTGATCAGATCGAGCAACTCCGAGCAGAGGTGGATGTGATAAAGGCCAAGGCCGAAGAATAGAAACGCAACATGGGCCGCTTAGCCTCCGAAAGGGAGACTACCCGGGCACAATTGGCTTCGATTGAGGTCCAGCTCCGAGCTATAAAGGAAAAGGCCTTGGTGCAGGCCAAAAAGATAAAAGATCTCCAGTCCCAGCTAAATTCGGCCATCTCCAAACGAGAAAATTTGGCCAAGGAGCTTGAGATGGCCAAGTCGGAGGCCATGGTAGTTAAAGTCGATGCCGACGAAATGGTGGCCATTTATAAGGCTGATGCCGAGTTGGCTCGGGTTTGATCAAGGGACATCATCAAGCACTCGAAGCGGCAATCTTGAAGGGAGGCCCTCGAGGAAATTCATGCTCGGGGTCTAGACTTATCGGCTGAGATTGAGAGTGAGAAAGAGCTTGAAGCCGAGGCCAGAAAGTTGGCTTATCCCGAGGATGACGATGACTCCGAGGATTTAAGCGGATCCAAGGGTGTAGAAGGCTCTGAGGGTGATGTGGCAGCCCCCAACGAAGTCCAAGCCGCTTAGGCTCTTTGCTAGTGTTTTTGTTTTTTGGTTTTAGTATTACGTTTTGGTTGAGGCCGTTTGTCCTTTGTAAAAATTTGTATCGAGGCTTGTTGGATCTTATAAAAACCTTTTGATATGTATATAAAGATTTCTTTCCCTTCGGCAATTTCTAAGTTTTTTCATTTGTGTTGTCATTTATATTTGCAAAGACTAAAATGTCTTAGCATGAAATAGTTAGGTTATGCTTGGAGGTTCGAACAAGCCTTGTCTTCAACATTATTTTGTTTTTAAGGAACCGTGGCGGTTCGGTGTGACCAAAAATTTTCCCCACAATACTTATCCTTTCTTTGATTATAGTTTGTCGAGGTAGCTTTTAGAACCGGTTAAGAAATTTTAGGGCCTTGTTGTTTTTTTTACGGATCTTGGACGTCTCTAAGCCGTGTCCATATGGTTGTAGCCTTTTTAGTTCGGGTGTTTCCCATTGGTCTTGCTATCCCGAGATATTCGAGCTTGCCTAAGGTAATAGTCCCCGAGTGGGGTGGCTGTAGCCTTTTAAATTTGGCGTTGCCTAATAGGTCTAATGCCTATGAGCTCAAATAGCTCTGACCGTTCGAGTTTGTTTTTTGACGGCAATCCCCGAGTGAGAGTGATTGTTTGGACTTGGATTGAGGTGGCCCGTGGGCTCGATACCTTTAGGGGATCGAATGTAGGAAATTACTTGAGAAATGTAAAAAAAAATTTAAAGGACAAGATATTCATCCTCAAGGAAGAGACTTCGTTTTATTCTTGTGCATAATGTGTACATGCTTTGTGCCAAGGCTTGAGCAGTCTATGCGAGCACGGTTTATTCGATCGTTTGGCCCTTACAACAAGCCTATCGATCGAGACCCTTCATTCATGGAGTTTTTTCCTTGCTAAAGTCGATATCCGAGGGTAATGTCGCCCAATATTTGAGGTTGAACATAGAGAGAAACCTTAGATAACGTTGATGCGGACACCGATTCATGGCCAACCTTTTATTCTAAGTTAGCACAATCCACTGCCTCGTTAAAAACCTTGCCAGAAAACCCATTTGGGACAAAATCTGTTCAAGGAAAAAAGAGTGCAACACGTGCTTTCAGACCTACAATTTTGTACTATTCCTCAGTGGTTACCTGCAAGTGTTAGCTCAAAATGTAAATAAAAGAAAGAATGGGGTCGTACTTTAGCAGTAATATCATTTCAAGTGAGTTATATTTCAGTTGTTCGGTAGTTGTTCGTCATTCATTAATCCAAGTATATAGGATCCCTTTCCGGTGATCTCCATAGTTTGGTATGGTCCTTCCCAGTTCGGCACCAACTTCCTTTTGTTCGGGTTTTGGGTGCTCAGTGTGACCTTCCTTAGTACTAAGTCCCCGAGTATTAAAGTGCCAAATGTTGCCCCTTTAATTGTAATATCTCTCAATCCGCAGTCTTTGGGAGGCCAACCGGATAAGGGAGGCTTCGTGCCTTTCATGTAATAGCTCCAGGCTCGTACTCATGGCCTCGTCATTCGATTCCTTTGTTGCATATTGGAATCTGATACTTGGTTCTCCCACTTTGACCGGTATTAGAGCTTCGGTACTGTAAACCAATGAGAACGGGTTGGCCCCGTATTGGACTTTGAGGTCATATGGTATGCCCATAGGACTTCGGATAGGATTTCCTTCCATTTTTCTTTGGCATCGGTTAACCACTTTTTAAGATTTTGGAGTATGGTTTTGTTGGTCAATTCTACTTGTCCATTCCCACTAGAGTGATAAGGTGTTTATAGAATCCTTTTGATCTTATGGTCTTCGAGAAACTTGGTCACTTTATTGCCGATGAATTGTTTCCTGTTGTCACGCACAATCTCGACCGGCATGCCGAATTGAAATATGATGTGGTATCAAATGAAATCGATGACTTCCTTCTCCCCGACCTTCTAGTATGCCTGGGCTTTCACCCACTTAGAAAAATAGTTCGTCATAAAAAACATAAATTGAGCCTTACCGGGTGCCCATGGAAGGGGGGCCAATGATGTCCATTCCCCACTTCATGAACGGCCATGGTGACAAAACCAAATGCAGCACCTCCCTAGGTTGGTGAATCATCGGAGCATGTCTCTGGCATCCATCAAATTTTCGTACGAACTCCTTCGCGTCCTTTTCTATGTCGATCTAGTAGTAGTCGACTCTGATCTCCTTTCAAACCAATGATTCGGTGCCTGAATGATTTCCACAGGTGCCCTCGTGAACTTCCCTCAAAACGTACTCGGTTTCCTAGTCTCACACATATCGCTAGTGGTCCATCGAATGTTCTTTGGAACATGGTTCCATCTTCGTTGCAACGACCCGACCAGTCATTTTGAGTACCAGCGCTCTGTTCAGCAGTCA
>MU749627.1:0-11325 GCA_026770625.1 Nicotiana glauca | reverse complement strand
TTTAGACATAGGGCCTCCATTTCCTAGTCACATTTTGCCAATATTAGGGCTCCAATCCTTGAGTTGTGCCTTTTAGACAAAGGGCCTCCATTCCCCAGTCACCTTTTGCCAATATTACGGCTCCAATCATAGAGTTGTGCCTTTTTAGACATAAGGCCTCCATTCCCTAGTCGCGTTTTTTTAACATTAGGTCCCAAATCCCTGAGTTGAGCTTTTTATACATAGGGCCTCCATTCCCTAGTCTCTTTTTTGCCACCATTAGGGTTCCATTCCCTGAGTTGCGCCTTTTTAGACATAGGGCCTCGATTCTCTTATCGTCTTTTGCCAACATTAGGGCTCAAATATCTGAGTTGAGCCTTTTTAGAAATAGGGACTCCATTCCCTAGTTGCCTTTTGAGAACATTAAGGCTCTAATCCGTGAGTTGAGCCTTTTAGACATAGGGCCTCCATTGCCTAGTCGCATTTTGCCAACATTAGGGCTCCAAACCTTGAGTTGTGCCTTTTAGACAAAGGGCCTCCATTCCCTAGTTGCCTTTTGCCAATATTAGGGCTCCAATCATAGAGTTGTGCGTTTTTAGACATAGGGCCTCCATTCCCTAGTCGCGTTTTGGTAACATTAAGGCCCAAATCCCTGAGTTGAGCTTTTTATACATAGGGCCTCCATTCCCTAGTCGTTGTTTTGCCAACATTAGGGTTCCAATCCCTGAGTTGCGCGTTTTTTGGCATAGGGCCTCCATTACCTAGTTTTCTTTTGCCAATATTAGGGCTCCAATCCTTGAGTTGTGCCTTTTAGACAAAGAGCCTCCATTCCCTAGTCGCCTTTTGCTAACATTAGGGCACCAATCCCAGAGTTGTGCCTTTTTAGACATATGGCCTCCATTCCCTAGTCGCGTTTTGGTAATATTAGGGCCCAAATCCCTGAGTTGAGCTTTTTATACATAGGGACTCCATTGCCCTGACGCCTTTTTGCCAGCATTAGGGCTCCAATCCTAGAGTTGTGCCTTTTCAGACATAGGGCCTCCATTCCCTAGTCGCTCTTTTGCCAACATTAGGGCTCCAATCCCTGAGTTGAGCCTTTTTAGACATAGGGCCTCCATTCCCTAGTCGCTATTTTACCAACATTAGTGCTCCAAGTCCTGATTTGAGGTTTTTAGACATAGGGCCTCCATTCCCTAGTCGCAATATTCCAACATTAGGGCCCCAATCCCTGAGATGAGCCTTTTTTGACTTAGGGCCTCCATTCGCTAGTCGCCTATAGCCAACATTAGGGCTCCAATCCCTGATTTGACTTTTTTTTAGACATAGGGCGTCCATTCCGTAGTCGCCTTTTTGCCAATATTAGGGTTCCAATAAATGGGTTGCGCCTTTTTAGACATAGGGCCTCCACTCCCTAGTCGTCTTTTGCTAACATTAGGGCTCCAATCCTTGTGTTGGGCCTTTTTAGACATAGGGCCTCCATTCCCTTGTCGCTGTTTTGCAAGCATTAGGGCTCCAATTCCTGAGTTGTGCCTTTTTAGATATAGGGCCTCGATTCTCTAGTTGTCTTTTGCCAAAATTAGAGCTCAAATCGCTGAGTTGAGCCTTTTTCGGAATAGGGCCTCCATTCCCTACTCGCCTTTTGCGAACATTTAGGCTACAATCCCTGAGTTGATCCTTTTAGACATAGGGCCTCCTTTCCCTAGTCGCCTTTATCCAACATTAGGGCTCCAATCCTTGTGTTGTTCCTTTTAGACATAGGGCCTCCATTCCCTATTCGCCTTTTCAAAACATTAGGGCTCCAATCCCCGAGTTGAGGCTTTTTAGATATAGGGTCTCCATTCCCTAGTCACTTTTTTTGCCAACATTAGGGCTCCAATCCCTGAGTTGAGCCTTTTTAGACATAGGGCCTCCAATCCCGAGTCGCCTTTTGCCAATATTAGGGCTCTAATCCCGGAGTTGATCCTTTTAGACATAGGGCCTCCATTTCCTAGTCGCATTTTGCCAACATTAGGGCTCCAATCCTTGAGTTGTGCCTTTTAGACAAAGGGCCTCCATTCCCTAGTCGCCTTTTGCCAATATTACGGCTCCAATCATAGAGTTGTGCCTTTTTAGACATAGATCCTCCATTCCCTAGTCGCGTTTTTTTAACATTAGGTCCCAAATCCCTGAGTTGAGCTTTTTATACATAGGGCCTCCATTCCCTAGTCTCTTTTTTGCCACCATTAGGGTTCCAATCCCTGAGTTGCGCCCTTTTAGACATAGGGCCTCGATTCTCTTGTAGTCTTTTGCCAACATTAGGGCTCAAATACCTGAGTTGAGCCTTTTTAGAAATAGGGCCTCCATTCCCTAGTTGCCTTTTGCAAACATTAAGGCTCTAATCCGTGAGTTGAGCCTTTTAGACATAGGGCCTCCATTGCCTAGTCGCATTTTGCCAACATTAGGGCTCCAAACACTGAGTTGTGCCTTTTAGACAAAGGGCCTCCATTCCCTATTTGCCTTTTGCTAATATTAGGGCTCCAATCATAGAGTTGTGGCTTTTTAGACATAGGGCCTCCATTCCCTAGTCGCGTTTTGGTAACATTTTACCAAAAATGTTACCAACATTAGGGCTCCAATTCCTGAGTTGATGTTTTTAGACATAGGGCCTCCATTCCCTAGTCGCAATATTCCAACATTAGGGCCCCAATCCCTGACATGATCCTTTTTCGACCTAGGGCCTCCATTCACTAGTCGCCTATTGCCAACATTAGGGCTCCAATCCCTGAGTTGACTTTTTTAGACATAGGGCGTCCATTCCCTAGTCGCCTTTTTGCCAACATTAGGGTTCCAATCCCTGGGTTGCGCCTTTTTAGACATAAGGCCTCAACTCCCTAGTCGTCTTTTGCCAACATTAGGGCTCCAATCCTTGAGGTGGGTCTTTTTAGACATAGGGCCTCCTTTCCCTTGTTGCCTTTTGCCAACATTAGGGCTCCAATATATGAGTTGAGTTTTTTAGACATAGGGCCTCTATTCCCTTGTCGCCGTTTTGCCAGCATTAGGGCTCCAATCCCTGAGTTGTGACATTTTAGACATAGGGCCTCCATTCCCTAGTCGCCTTTTGCTAGCGTTAGGGCTCCAATCCCTGAATTGTGCCTTTTTAGACACAGGGTCTCAATTCTCTAGTCGTTTTTTGCCAATATTAGGGCTCAAATCCCTAAGTTGAGCCTTTTTAGACATAGGTCATCCATTCCCTGGTCGCCTTTTGCGAACATTAGGTCTCCAATACCTGAGTTGAGCCTTTTAGAAATAGGGCTTCCATTCCCTAGCCATCTTTTGCCAACATTAGTGCTCCAATTCTTGAGTTGTCCCTTTTAGACATAGGGCCTCCATTCCCTAATCGCCTTTTGCCAACATTAGGGCTCCAATTCCTGAGTTGTGCCTTTTTAGACATAGGGCTTCCATTCCTTAGTCGCCTTTTGGCAACATTAGGGATCAAATCCCTGAGTTGAGCTTTTTAGACATAGGGCCTCCATTCCCTTATAGCCTTTTTTCTAGCATTAGGGCTCCAATCCCAGAGTTGTGCCTTTTTAGACATAGGGCCTCCATTTTCTTGTCGCCTTTTGCCAACATTAGGGCTCCAATTCCTGAGTTGTGCCTTTTTAGACATAGGGCCTCCATTTTCTTGTCGCCTTTTGCCAACATTAGGGCTTCAATCCCAGAGTTGAGCCTTTTTAGAAATAGGGCCTCAATTCCCTAGTCACCTTTTGCAAATATTGAGGCTCCAATCCCTGAGTTGAGCCTTTTAGACATAAGGCCTCCGTTGCCTAGTTGCCTTTTGCCAACATTAGGGCTCCAATACCTGAGTTGAGCCTTTTTAGATATAGGGCCTCCATTCCCTAGTTGACTTTTGCCAACATTAGGGCTCCAATCCATGAGTTGAAATTTTTAGACATAGGGCCTATATTCCATTGTCACCTTTTTGACAGCGTTAGGGCTCCAATCACTGATTTGTGCCATTTTAGACATAGGGCCTCCATTACCAAGTCACCTTTTGCTAGTGTTAGGGCTCCAATCCCTGAGTTGTGCCTTTTTAGACATAGGGCCTCGATTCTCTAGTCGTCTTTTGCCAACATTAGGGCTCAAATCGCTGAGTTGAGCCTTTTTCGGAATAGGGCCTCCATTCCCTACTCGCCTTTTGCGAACATTTAGGCTCCAATCCCTGAGTTGAGCCTTTTAGACATAGGGCTTCCTTTCCCTAGTCACCTTTATCCAAAATTAGGGCTCCAATCCTTGTGTTGTGCCTTTTAGACATAGGGCTTCCATTCCCTATTCGCCTTTTCAAAACATTAGGGCTCCAATCCCTGAGTTGAGGCTTTTTAGACATAGGGTCTCCATTCCCTAGTCACTTTTTTTGCCAACATTAGGGCTCCAATACCTGAGTTGAGATTTTTTAGACATAGGGCCTCCATTCCTAGTCGCCTTTTGCCAACATTAGGGCTCTAATCCCGGAGTTGATCCTTTTAGACATAGGGCCTCCATTTCCTAGTCGCCTTTTTCCAACATTAGGGCTCCAATCCTTGAGTTGTGCCTTTTAGACAAAGGGCCTCCATTCCCAAGTCGCCTTTTGCCAATATTACGGCTCCAATCATAGAGTTGTGCCTTTTTATACATAGGGCCTCCATTCCCTAGTCGCGTTTTTTTAACATTAGGTCCCAATTCCCTGAGTTGAGCTTTTTATACATAGGGCCTCAATTCACTAGTCTCTTTTTTGCCACCATTAGGGTTACAATCCCAGAGTTGCGCCTTTTTAGACATAGGGCCTCGATTCTCATGTCGTATTTTGCCAACTAGTAGGGCTCCAATCCTTGAGTTGAGCCTTTTTGGACATAGGGCCTCCATTCCCTTGTTGCCTTTTGCCAACATTAGGGCTCCAATCTATGAGTTGAGTTTTTTTAGACATAGGGCCTCCATTCCCTTGTCGCCATTTTGCCAGCATTAGGGCTCCAATCCCTGAGTTGTTCTATTTTAGACATAGGGCCTCCATTCACTAGTCGCCTTTTGCTAGCGTTACGGCTCCAATCCCTAAATTGTGCCTTTTTAGACACAGGGACTCAATTCTCTAGTCGTTTTTTGCCAATATTAGGGCTCAAATCCCTAAGTAGAGCCTTTTTAGACATAGGTCATCCATTCCCTAGTCGCCTTTTGCAAACATTAGGGCTTCAATCCCTGAGTTGAGCCTTTTAGACATAGGGCTTCCATTCCCTAGCCGTCTTTTGCCAACATTAGGGCTCCATTTCTTGAGTTGTCCCTTTTAGACATAGGGCCTCCATTCCCTAATCGCTTTTTGCCAACATCAGGGCTCCAATTCCTGAGTTGTGCCTTTTTAGACATAGGGCTTCCATTCCTTAGTCACCTTTTGGCAACATTAGGGATCCAATCCCTGAGTTGAGCTTTTTAGACACAGGGCCTCCATTCCCTTGTAGCCTTTTTTCTAGCATTAGGGCTCCAATCCCAGAGTTGTGCCTTTTTAGACATAGGGCCTCCATTTCATTGTCGCCTTTTGCCAATATTAGGGCTCCAATCCCAGAGTTGAGCCTTTTTAGAAATAGGGCCTCAATTCCCTAGTCACCTTTTGCAAACATTGAGGCTCCAATCCCTGAGTAGAGCCTTTTAGACATCGGGCCTCCATTCCCTATTCGCCTTTTCAAAACATTAGGGCTCCAATCCCTGAGTTGAGGCTTTTTAGACATAGGGTCTCCATTCCCTAGTCACTTTTTTGCCAACATTAGGGCTCCAATACCTGAGTTTAGCCTTTTTAGACATAGGGCCTCCATTCCCTAGTCGCCTTTTGCTAACATTAGGGCTATAATCCCGGAGTTGATACTTTTAGACACAGGGCCTCCATTTCCTAGTCGCCTTTTTCCAACATTAGGGCTCCAATCATTGAGTTGTGCCTTTTAGACAAAGGGCCTCCATTCCCAAGTCGCCTTTTGCCAATATTAGGGCTCCAATCTATGAGTTGAGTTTTTTAGACATAGGGCCTCCATTCCCTTGTTGCCTTTTGCCAACATTAGGGCTCCAATACCTGAGTTTAGCCTTTTTAGACATAGCGCCTCCATTCCCTTGTTGCCTTTTGCCAACATTAGGGCTCCAATACCTGAGTTTAGCCTTTTTAGACATAGCGCCTCCATTCCCTTGTTGCCTTTTGCCAACATTAGGGCTCCAATACCTGAGTTTAGCCTTTTTAGACATAGCGCCTCCATTCCCTTGTTGCCTTTTGCCAACATTAGGGCTCCAATACCTGAGTTTAGCCTTTTTAGACATAGCGCCTCCATTCCCTTGTTGCCTTTTGCCAACATTAGGGCTCCAATACCTGAGTTTAGCCTTTTTAGACATAGCGCCTCCATTCCCTTGTTGCCTTTTGCCAACATTAGGGCTCCAATACCTGAGTTTAGCCTTTTTAGACATAGCGCCTCCATTCCCTTGTTGCCTTTTGCCAACATTAGGGCTCCAATACCTGAGTTTAGCCTTTTTAGACATAGCGCCTCCATTCCCTTGTTGCCTTTTGCCAACATTAGGGCTCCAATACCTGAGTTTAGCCTTTTTAGACATAGCGCCTCCATTCCCTTGTTGCCTTTTGCCAACATTAGGGCTCCAATACCTGAGTTTAGCCTTTTTAGACATAGCGCCTCCATTCCCTTGTTGCCTTTTGCCAACATTAGGGCTCCAATACCTGAGTTTAGCCTTTTTAGACATAGCGCCTCCATTCCCTTGTTGCCTTTTGCCAACATTAGGGCTCCAATACCTGAGTTTAGCCTTTTTAGACATAGCGCCTCCATTCCCTTGTTGCCTTTTGCCAACATTAGGGCTCCAATACCTGAGTTTAGCCTTTTTAGACATAGCGCCTCCATTCCCTTGTTGCCTTTTGCCAACATTAGGGCTCCAATACCTGAGTTTAGCCTTTTTAGACATAGCGCCTCCATTCCCTTGTTGCCTTTTGCCAACATTAGGGCTCCAATACCTGAGTTTAGCCTTTTTAGACATAGCGCCTCCATTCCCTTGTTGCCTTTTGCCAACATTAGGGCTCCAATACCTGAGTTTAGCCTTTTTAGACATAGCGCCTCCATTCCCTTGTTGCCTTTTGCCAACATTAGGGCTCCAATACCTGAGTTTAGCCTTTTTAGACATAGCGCCTCCATTCCCTTGTTGCCTTTTGCCAACATTAGGGCTCCAATACCTGAGTTTAGCCTTTTTAGACATAGCGCCTCCATTCCCTTGTTGCCTTTTGCCAACATTAGGGCTCCAATACCTGAGTTTAGCCTTTTTAGACATAGCGCCTCCATTCCCTTGTTGCCTTTTGCCAACATTAGGGCTCCAATACCTGAGTTTAGCCTTTTTAGACATAGCGCCTCCATTCCCTTGTTGCCTTTTGCCAACATTAGGGCTCCAATACCTGAGTTTAGCCTTTTTAGACATAGCGCCTCCATTCCCTTGTTGCCTTTTGCCAACATTAGGGCTCCAATACCTGAGTTTAGCCTTTTTAGACATAGCGCCTCCATTCCCTTGTTGCCTTTTGCCAACATTAGGGCTCCAATACCTGAGTTTAGCCTTTTTAGACATAGCGCCTCCATTCCCTTGTTGCCTTTTGCCAACATTAGGGCTCCAATACCTGAGTTTAGCCTTTTTAGACATAGCGCCTCCATTCCCTTGTTGCCTTTTGCCAACATTAGGGTTCCAATCCCTGGGTTGCGCTTTTTTAGACATAGGGCCTCCACTCCCTAGTCATGTTTTGCCAACCAGTAGGGCTCTAATCCTTGAGTTGAGCCTTTTTAGACATAGGGCCTCCATTCCCTTGTTGCCTTTTGCCAATATTAGGGCTCCAATCTATGAGTTGAGTTTTTTAGACATAGGGCCTCCATTCCCTTGTCGCCGTTTTGCTAGCATTAGGACTCCAATCCCGGAGTTGTGCCATTTTAGACATAGGGCCTCCATTCACCAGTCGCCTTTTGCTAGCGTTACGGCTCCAATCCCTGAATTGTGCCTTTTTAGAGACAGGGCCTCAATTCTCTAGTCGTTTTTTGCTAATATTAGGGCTCAAATCCCTAAGTTGAGCCTTTTTAGACATAGGTCATCCATTCCCTAGTCGCCATTTGCGAACATTAGGGCTCCAATCCTTGAGTTGAGCCTTTTAGACATAGGGCTTCCATTCCCTAGCCGCCTTTTGCCAACATTAGGGCTCCAATTCTTGAGTTGTGCCTTTTAGACATAGGGCCTCCATTCCCTAATCGCCTTTTGCCAACATTAGGGTTCCAATTCCTGAGTTGTGCCTTTTTAGACATATGGCTTCCATTCCTTAGTCGCCTTTTGGCAACATTAGGGATCCAATCCCTGAGTTGAGCTTTTTAGACATAGGGCCGCCATTCCCTTGTCGCCTTTTTTCTAGCATTAGGGCTCTAATCCCGGAGTTGTGCCTTTTTAGACAAAGGGCCTCCATTTCCTTTTCTCCTTTTGCCAACATTAGGGCTCCAATCCCAGAGTTGAGCCTTTTCAGAAATAGGGCCTCAATTCCCTAGTTGCCTTTTGCAAACATTAAGGCTCCAATCCCTGAGTTGAGCCTTTTAGACATAGGGCATCTATTGCCTAGTTGCCTTTTGCCAACATTAGGGCTCCAATCCCTGAGTTGAGCCTTTTTAGATATAGGGCCTCCATTCCCTATTTGCCTTTTGCCAACATTAGGGCTCCAATTCATGAGTTGAAATTTTTAGACATAGGGCCTCTATTCCATTGTCACCTTTTTGCCAGCGTTAGGGCTCCAATCACTAAGTTGTGCCATTTTAGATATAGGGCCTCCATTCCTAAGTCACCTTTTGCTAGCGTTAGGGATCCAATCCCTGAGTTGTGCCTTTTTAGACATAGGTCCTCGATTCTCTAGTTGTCTTTTGCCAACATTAGAGCTCAAATCGCTGAGTTGAGCCTTTTTCGGAATAGGGCCTCCATTCCCTACTCGCCTTTTGCGAACATTTAGGCTCCAATCCCTGAGTTGAGCCTTTTAGACATAGGGCCTCCTTTCCCTAGTCGCCTTTATCCAGCATTAGGGCTCCAATCCTTGTGTTGTGCCTTTTAGACATAGGGCCTCCATTCCCTATTAGCCTTTTCAAAACATTAGGTCTCCAATCCCTGAATTGAGGCTTTTTAGACATAGGGTCTCCATTCCCTAGTCACTTTTTTTGCCAACATTAGGGCTCCAATCCCTAAGTTGAGCCTTTTTAGACATAGGGCCTCCATTCCCTAGTCGCCCTTTTCCAACATTAGGGCTTTAATCCCGGAGTTGATCCTTTTAGACATAGGGCCTCCATTTCCTAGTCACATTTTGCCAATATTAGGGCTCCAATCCTTGAGTTGTGCCTTTTAGACAAAGGGCCTCCATTCCCTTATCGCCTTTTGCCAATATTACAGCTCCAATCATAGAGTTGTGCCTTTTTAGTCATATGGCCTCCATTCCCTTGTCGCGTTTTTTAACATTAGGTCCCAAATCCCTGAGTTGAGCTTTTTATATATAGGGCCTCCATTCCCAAGTCTCTTTTTTTTCACCATTAGGGTTCCAATCCCAGAGTTGCGCCTTTTTAGACATAGGGCCTCGATTCTCATGTCGTATTTTGCCAACCAGTAGGGCTCCAATCCTTGAGTTGAGCCTTTTTAGACATAGGGCCTCCATTCCAATGTTGCCTTTTGCCAACATTAAGGCTCCAATCTATGAGTTGAGTTTTTTAGACATAGGGCCTCCATTCCCTTGTCACCGTTTTGCCAGCATTAGGGCTCCAATCCCTGAGTTGTGCCATTTTAGACATAGGGCCTCCATTCACTAGTCGCCTTTTGCTAGCGTTACGGCTCCAATCCCTGAATTGTGCCTTTTTAGACATAGGGACACAATTCTGTAGTCGTTTTTTACCAATATTAGGGCTCAAATCCCTAAGGTGAGCCTTTTTAGACATAGGTCATCCATTCCCTAGTCGCCTTTTTGCCAACATTAGGGTTCCAATCCCTGGGTTGCACCCTTTTAGACATAGGGCTTCCACTCCCTACTCGCCTTTTGCCAACATTAGGTCTCCAATCCATGAGTTGAGCTTTTTAGACATAGGGCCTCTATTCCCTTTTTGCCTTTTTGCCATCATTAGGGCTCAAATCCCTGAGTTATGCAATTTTGGACATAGGGCCTCAATTTCCTAGTCGCCTTTTGCTAGCGTTGGGGCTCCAATCACTGAGGTGTGCCTTTTTAGACATAGGGCCTCCATTCCCTAATTACCTTTTGCCAACATTAGGGCTCCAATAGCTGAGTTGTGCCTTTTTAGACATAGGGCCTCCATTCCCTAGTCGCCATTTGCCCACATAAGGGCTCCAATCCCTGAGTTGTGCATTTTTAGACATAGGGCCTCCATTCCCTAGTCGCCTTTTGCCAACATTAGGGCTCCAATCCCTGAGTTGAGCTTTTTAGACATAGGGCCTCCATTACCTTGTCGTCTTTTTTCCAATATTAGGGCTCTAATCCCTGAGTTATACCATTTTAGACATAGGGCCTCCATTCCCTATTCGCCTTTTCCAAACATTAGGGCTCAAATCCCTGAGTTGAGGCTTTTTAGACATAGGGTCTCCATTCCCTAGTCGCTTCTTTGCCAACATTAGGGTTCTAATCCCTGAGTTGCACGTTTTTAGACATAGGGCCTTCATTCCCTATTCGTCATTTGCCAACATTAGGGCTCTAATCCTTGAGTTGTGCCTTTTAGACATAGGGTCTCCATTCCCTAGTCGCCTTTTGCCAATATTAGGGCTTCAATCCCCGAGTTGGGTCTTTTTAGACATAGGGCCTCCTTTACCTAGTCTCTTTTTTTGCCACCATTAGGGTTCCAATCCATGAGTTGCGCCTTTTTAGACATATGGACTCCATTACCTAGTCATCTTTTGCCAACATTAGGGCTCCAATCCCTGAGTTGAGCCTTTTTAGATATTGTGCCTCATTTCCCTAGTTGCCTTTTGCCAACATTATGGCTCCAATCCATGAGTTTAGTTTTTTAGAGATAGGGTCTCCATTCCCTTATCACCTTTTTTGCCAGCATGAGGGCTTCAATCCTTGAGTTGTGCCTTTTAGACATAGGGCCTCCATTCCCAAGTAGCCTTTTGCTAGCTTTAGGACTCCAATTCCTGAGTTGTGCCTTTTTACACATAGGGCCTCGATTCTCTAGTCGTCTTTTGCCAACATTAGGGCTCAAATCCATGAGTTGTGCCTTTTTAGAAATGGGGCCTCCATTACCTAGTCGCCTTTTGCGAACATTAATGCTCCAATCCCTTAGTTGAGCGTTTTAGACATAGGGC
>MU749622.1:151655-230354 GCA_026770625.1 Nicotiana glauca | reverse complement strand
AATCAAAGTCTAAAAATTATTTAAAAACTATTTTGTAGTAATTTTCAATCAAAACCATAAGATCCTATATATTTTTTGATTTTTCTTTCATTTGTTTTTTTTCAAAATGCATTAATATTAAAAAATATAAAAATTAAAAATCCTAATGCATATGCATATTTTTTTGTATTTTTTAATACGAGTTATTATGCAACCAATTAATATGAAGAATGCAACAAAATTCCTAAAATTATAAAATTATTTTATTTGAAATTTTTGGAATAATTTGCTTAGGGTAAAAATCACGTGCTCACAAAAGTCTAGGCGTCAATCAAGAACAATTAGGACTGCATTTAAAGAGAACAAATTACAGGCTCACACACCTCCACAAATATAACAAGTAAATGCACGCCTTCAAACAACAGTCAGGTATTTAAGAGAAAATCCTAGAACATGATATCTAGGTGAGCAAGGATTATACAGCATGAATTAAGACCAAGTGTCAAAGAACTATTAGCTTGCCTACAAATTTTAGACTTGTGAATGCGAGCAGTTTTAAATGACAAAACGCAATTTTATAGTTATAGAGTTTTAATCGCCCTACAGGCTTGATTAGGCACATAACAGTGGCATCCTAAGAACATGATATCTACATTGATTAGGATTGAAGTAAAACAGTGAACATTTTTTAAAACGGACAACTTAAGATCCTATAAACATGCTTTCTTGCGACATTAATCTAAGGCAGTGTTTGAAAACTTATTAAAGAGGTGACAAATTAATTGACTAGTCTAATTCAGAGTAAACAAACGTGAATTAAACTATTTTTTTCTGGTTTTAAGTTCTATAGGCATTATTTCTATTAGAATCGATTTTAACTCCTATAGGCATGGCATCTGATCATTAAAATCTGACTCAGATCCTTATATGCATGATTTTTGAGGAAGCGAGTTTGAATACATGCTGTAACAAAACTGAACTTCAAATACTTTACACTCTGTAAGCATGATGTCTAAGTATAAGGATGATTTTAACCCTATAGGCATGATCTCTATTATTAAAGCCATTTAGATCCTATAAACATGATTTCCAATATTGTGGTGGTAAGCAAACATGGCAAACACATATGAACTAACACAACCCTATATGCATGATATCTACCCAATTCACTCAACATATATATAACTACCCACTCCTGTTTCACTAG
This sequence comes from Nicotiana glauca, assembly GCA_026770625.1. Classification (NCBI taxonomy): domain Eukaryota; kingdom Viridiplantae; phylum Streptophyta; class Magnoliopsida; order Solanales; family Solanaceae; genus Nicotiana; species Nicotiana glauca. The sequence continues at coordinate 229,168 of MU749622.1, read as the reverse complement.
TCAACCCAATGTTGTTTACAATAATTATTACAGACCAATGAATTAAATAAAAATACATAAATGAACAGGAGTTAATCTATAGGGAGCATGTAGTAGGCCCAACGACTTCCAAGCCTCCAATAGCCTCAAATGCCAAAGTTCCATAGACAGTATCATGTCTAGGTGTATCAGAGTTCCCTAAGGACCTCAAGGATGCCAGGCAGTACTCACACCTAGACCTTTTCTCAAACAATAACTGATTTTGGTGTACTGTGGAGGCTAGCCCTGACATGCCAGAGTTCAGAGAGATCTCAAGGCAGTACGCATGTCAGAGGGGCAGAACCTAGTATCCTAAGAGTAAAGTGAGAGTGCTTGACATATTTTTGTTTTGAAAATGGTACAGAGATGACTTTAGAAGTAGAAAAGTTTTTCAGAAACAGGAAGTAACTTGATGGTAAAAGCCAATTTGAGAAGAGTACCAAAATAGTAGACAATAAATTGGTCATCAGAGACATCCAGATTCAGAAAAGAACACTTAACAAATAGATCTCACATGAGAATAAAGGGATTATGTCACATAAGAGTCATATTAGGGTACATATATAGGGTATAGAGGAAACATATAGTTACAAACTTCATGCAACACTTAGGATTTTAGTAGTTAGGACATAGATAATAGTTGGCATGTCTTGAATAGAATTAAACATATAGTTTGGACATGCTAGGTGAAGAAGTAAGCAAGAAAGACTGCAGAGTATAAAGCATGCATTGAACAGGACAGATTTTAGACATGCTGAGCAAAGAAATAAACAGGAATACAAGTTGAATTCATAACCGATAAACTACTGCTGGAATGAAACACATAGGGTTTGGATTTAAAAACTTAACATAGAGACTTACCAATTGAGGAAAAGGGTGCAGAATATAAAGAAAATGAGGTTCCAATATCTAACCTTGGCTTTTAGTCGGCTAGATCAATGAGTATCACAAGTAGCAGAAGAGAAAGAGAACTTTAGAGTAAAATGAGTAGTGATTTTTGAACTAATGTTCGTTGTCCAGAACTTAAAATAAGAGGGGTTTATATAGTAATAAAAAAGCTTAACAAATAAGGTAAGAGATCAATTAAGTAGCAAATCAGGGAAGTCACATGTAAATCAACAAGTCTTTCCCTTAATCAAGGGACAATTAAATCAACGGTAAAATCATGCTAATTATTTAAGGAAAAGAATCAAGTAAGGTTTGGTATAGAGTAGGTAATTAGGGGTGGGTAAACGAACATAAGTTTTAATTAAGGAAATAAATCAGTAAGAATCGGCAAAATACAAACAAGACAAGGAAAAAATAATTAAGGCAAGCAAATCAATCAAATCGAGTAGAGAGGTAAGAATCGAAAGTTTAAGGGAAAGTGGTCAAATCAAACCAAGAAACCTTGTCAGAATAATCAAAGAGATAGTCATGAAAGAGTTAGCATGTTTAGCTTATAAAATAAGGTAGAACATGAATAGTCAGGATTTCACATAATTTTAACAAAACAAATAGTTAGAATGGCATTGATTCTGAGAGAATGTTTACAGGTTTTAACATGAATAGTTAGGACGAATACAAACATATAGAATCAGTGAAAGGATTGAACTAGGAAATTTAGTAGAAGGATATTAGGACAAGAAAATCACGAGAAATCACAAGAACCTAAAGCAGGAACATAATCAGATGTACTAGTACTCAAAAACCAAACGAAGAATCCCAAAAATTAGGGCTTTCAGTACAAGAAACTAAGGTTGTAGCAGACTTACAAAATCAGTAAAAATATACGAGAAGTAGAAGATTAAACACAAAAGGTCATCAAGTAATTTGTAAAAAGAAATTCTGGATACCCTAGTTTAGGAAAAGATGAGAATCACTTTAAAATCATACAATTCTTGTAAAGAATCTTCAGGTTGTTGTAAAACTCACATGAAACAAGCCCAAATCACCCCAGATCTGTACAAATATAAGAAGTTTAGAAAAAAAAATTAAGGTTTCAAAGAGAACCCTAGAGGTGAAGAAACATGCTTAGAATACCATAGATTGTAGTCAATATACAATGATCTTACTTGGGATCACACTGGAATGTCCTGAAACAGGCGACAGAGGAACCATAGATGCAAGCCAACAATTCCCGGTCCCTTGAGGGTCCAGGAGATGGCAAGATTAATGTGAGGGAGGCTATTGGAGGCTTGGGAGGTGGTGAGAAGTCATCGGAGATAGGCATAGGTGAGTGTCAGCAAGGTGATTAGGGTTAGGTTTTTGAGAGAGTTTGAGAGCAGAGAGGGGTTTCAGGGCAGCGGGTAGTATAGAATGATAGGGTTTGGGGGGTCTTTTGGGTATATTTTAGGAATGGTTGTTTGTGGCCGTTGATCTCTCTGATCAACGACCGAGATTAAAAAGGTTTTTGGGGCTGGCAGATGGATATTGGGCCTGGGTAGGTTTAGGTTTAAAAGTTGGGCTGGGTATTGGGTCAGAATTAAGGCTGAAATTGGAATAAAAATAGGCTAGGTTTTAAATAGCCACTTTTAATACTATATAATTTATAAAAATAATAGATGAATTCTAACAAATATTTTTGTGTACTAAAATGATTTAAAATAGTTCTTTAACATTTTAAAAAAATATAAAAGATCATTTTATGCATCAACAATGTAATTATGCATTAGTAGGGCTATTATTGCAAAGATATGCAATTTAGCCAAAAAATGTAAATGCAATTATAAAAAAATACACTAAAATATTTAAACAATATTTGGCATAAATAAATAATTTATATGACCAAATCACCATAAAAAATAATTTGCAGGATAATTATTGGAAATTTTATAAATAAAAAGAGAAGAAATAAATCAATTTGGAGCTTTTAAAAATTATAAGAATGCTTATGCATGCTTATAACTGCATATATGCTATTTTGAAAGTATATATATGTATTAAAAATATATTAAGTAAAATTGGGTATCAACAGCTGCTCTTCTTTACCCGGGAAGGATGAAAGAGTTTTCGGGTAAAGAAATGATGGCCAATTTTAATCGGACGGGAAGTTTTGAAAGACAGAGGCCAGACTTTAGCCTTGAGTTTCCTATATATCCTTGGTCTTACTGGAATCAGGCCATGTGTAGTTCTGTATTTATTGGCGAAATATATCGATGAAGTCATTGCAAGAATGGACGTGGGATGGAAAAGCGGCTATGGTGAGCGGTTAAGGTTTGAGATAGTTGAAAGAAATGGAGCGAGGTTGCTCCCTAGGATAGAAGTTGCTTGCTGGTCACCTACAAATGAAAAGATGCTGCCGACATGTATTTGCGCGAAAATTTAAACATGATGCAGATTCCTTTTGGACCATGAAGGTTGTCTTTGGACGGTAAAAGATGACGTCCTTGGACCATGATGTCCTGGGCCATGAATTGTTTATTAAGGGATTCACAGGCCATGAAATTTTGTTCTTGGGCCATGCAGATAGTGCCTTCGAACCATGACGCCTTTGAATAATGATATGCAAATTTGAGGGATCCTCAGGCCACGACATGGTGTCTTCCATCTATGAGGATGATGCCTTTTAGACTATGATGCCTTTGGATAGATTAGCAATATTTTAGCCCATGATATGCAATAATATGATAGTAATAAGACAAGGCTTAGTCTTGTGAAATGGAGGGCAGAGCTTAGCCCGATTGAAAAGCAAATAGATAGTACTAGAAATAGAGCAATATTTGTGCAAAGAAGGACAATGCTTAGTCCCATGTGGATGGGAAGGCAAGGATTAGCCTCATACAAATAGGGAGGCAAGGATAACCCTCATGCAAATATGAGGGCAGGGATTAGCTTCATGCAGATATGGAGGTAGGGATTAGCCTCACGTAAGATAAGGAGGCATGGATTAGCCTTATGCAAATGTGGAGCCAATAATTAGCCTCATGCAAATAGAGAGTCAAGGATTAGCCTCATGCAAGTAAGGAGGCAAGTATTAGCCTCATGAAAGTAGGGAGGCATGGATTAACCTCATGCAAATAGAGGCAAGGATTAGCCTCATCCAAGTATGGAGGCAGGGATTAGCCTCATGCAACTATGGAGGCAGGGATTAGCCTCATGCAAATGGAGGAAGGGATTAGCCTCATGCAAATATGGATGCTGGGATTAGCCTCATGCAAATGGGGAGGCAAGGATTAGCCTCATGCAAATATGGAGGCATGGATTAGCCTCATGCAAATGGAGGCAGGGATTAGTCTCATGCAAATATGGAGGCATGGATTAGCCTCATCCAAATGGAGTCAAGGGTTAGCCGCATGCAAATATGGAGGCATGGATTATCCTCCTGCAAATGCGGAGGCAAGGATTAGCCTCATGAAAATATGGAGGCAAGGATTAGCCTCATGAAAATATGGAGGCAGGGATTAGACTCATGCAAATGAAGGCAGGTATTAGCCTCATGCAAATATGGTGACAGGGATTAGCCTCATGCAAATAGAGGCAGGGATTAGCCTCATGAAAATATAGAGTCAGGGATTAGCCTCATGCAAATATGGAGGTAGGGATTAGCCTCATGCAAATAGAGGCAAGGGTTAGCCTCCTGCAAATATGGAGGCAGGTATTATCCTCATAGAAATAGGGAGTCAAGGATTAGCCTCATGCAAATATGGAGGCAGATATTAGCCTCATGCAAATGAGGAGTCAAGGATTAGCCTCATGCAAATAGGGAGGCGGGGATTAGCCTCATGCAAATGGGAAGACAAGGATTAGCCTCATGCAAATAGGGAGGCAAGGATTAGCCTCATGCAAAGAGCAAGAAGCAAATACGAGTGGCATATATCTTAGCTGGAGATATATTCGGTGTCTGATGGCCTGATTGATAGTATTGCTACATACATATATGTGCAAATGTTATCGTTACGTCAGATGTGCCTGTGTTCAAAGAAAAATTGTAAGTTACGTGATGGGAGGTTGGTCTGTGCCTTCGTCCGCTGGACTTGCTTTGCTCCATTCTAGAGGCCTTTTCGAGTTCCCCTGGGTCACACCTGACTGTTACATAAATAATTTTTTTGAAAAATATGCAATCATTGATAAAAATAGAGTCATTTTAGAAACATATTGATATATCAAGTATTTTTAGATGAACTAGCGACTGTAACACATCTCAAAGGCATTGCGACTTTCTTATGTTGGAATTTTGAGGGTGACCTAGTTTGGTGGATGATCCTTCGGCTATTTGCGGATAATAGGCCTTGTTGCACCTTCTTTAGAATTTTGAGAATCCTTCTGAAAATTCTGCCCCAGTTTCAGATCTTGGGGGAAATGGAAATTTTATTATGATATGATCGAACCCATAAGGCTGACTACGTATCCCCTTTTAAACGGGAGTCAGGTCAAGCGTAGTTCAATTATATCAAATAAGAAAATGTAAATAATCTAAGCGTAGTATCTCTTGACTGCGTCTGAATTGATTGGTTTAGGCCAGATTTCTCCATCCATTTCTACAAGTATGAGTTCTCCTCCTGTCCGAACCATGTACAGACCTTGCCAGTTGGGAGAGAATTTCCCTTTGACTTTATCTTGACGTGGGAAGATCTTCTTCAACACCAACTGACCTGGTGCAAATTGCCTTGGTTTGACCCTTTTGTTGAAAGCTCTGTACATTCTGTTATGATAAAATTTTCCGTGACACACTGTGTTCATCCTTTTTCCATCGATAAGGGCCAATTGTTTATAGCGACTCCTTATCCACTCTGTATCATTGTTTTCAGCTTCCTGTATGATTCTTAAAGAAGGAATCTCTACCTCGGCTAGAATGACAACCTCGGTACCATAAACCAACATGTAGGGAGTTTCCCTAGTTGATGTGCGAACTGTAGTGCGGTATCCCAATAAAGCGAAAGGTAGCTTCTCGTGCCATTGTTTTTGGTTCTCTACCATCTTCCTTAGTATCTTCTTGATGTTTTTGTTGGTGGATTCTATGGCTCCATTCATCTGAGGTCTGTAGGCTGTGGAATTCTTGTGCTTGATTTTGAAAGTTTAACACATGGCTTTCATCAGATCACTGTTGATTAAACAAGTTCTACAATCAATGTTGGTGATATGTTGGAGGTTGTCTTGCTCAACTTTGATGATGACAAGATGGATGTCTTCATGGAATGCGTAAACTCTTTGCAAGGAATGGGGTCGCACAACTATGCACCTTGAAAATTATCCTTGGATCTTGAAAATAGGACAACTCCTCATACAAAGCCTTCTATTGAAGAGCCCCTAAATTGGAGTTGAAGCCATTTCCTCCACATCTTCGGCATGAATTTCTTGGTCCTTGTTCTGCTTTACCGTTTAATCTTTCCTCTTGTTTTATTAACGTGCATGTATATTCCATATTGATGGTGCTACAAAAGAGAAATAAGGCTATTGGGGGACCTTGGCAAATATTCAGGGAATAAGCCCCTCCTTTTGCATGCATAAGATCAAGTTAGAGGATAGGGTCAAACCATCTATTGAACTGTGATGGGTCATCACTTATTTTAGAAACAAATTCAGTGTTTTAATGCCTAAAAACCTCCCTTTTACCTCACCTCAATTTGCATGCATGGTCCGGACCTATATCCGGAAAGTCTTTTATGTGAAAATATGAGAAATAGAAATTTCTAAAGTTAAAAATTTGATTATGGTTGACTTTCATCAACATTTTGAGCAAACAAACTCGGATCCATATTCCGATGATCTCGGGAGGTCCGCAATAAAATATGGGACTTGGGCGTATGCCCGGAAATGAATTCCGAGGTCCCAAGCCTTAGAAATCAATTTTTGAAAGAAATTGTTTTGTTGAATTATCTAAGAAATAAAGAAAATAATTAATGTTTGAAACCATTGGTATCGGGCCCGTATTTTGGTTCCAGAGCCTAGTACAAACTTGTTATAGTATATGTCGACGCCCCCTTTTTCTCGCAAAATCAGGTTTACGACATTTGGGAGGACAACTCTATTCCCGTTTGGGATTTGGGTTTTGGATTTGAAGAGTCGCCACCTAATGATTAAGTGCATTAGGACACTAAGGGTTTTGAGTTGGAAAACCAGAGTTCGGGTAAGGGCTAGAAGTTATCTCGAGGGGAAGGTGTTAGGCACCCCTCAAGATCCACTAGTGTGGTTCCCGGCCATGTTACCATTGTGACTTTACAAATAAGCAATTAGGACTCAAATAAAGGGGCTTGCACACAAGTTTAAAACTCATTTGAGAAAAGATAAGGCCGATTTTTTGTGAAAAGGAATTCAGATAACTTATCGAGAAACAAGTAAGAAAAAAAACACATAAAGGGAGGGGAGTCCTAGGTTTGTAAAATACATGGATCATCCACACAACACCAAAATAGCAAATTTGGGAGAGCAAGTAAGCAGGTATGGCTCAAATAAACCTCCTAAAATTGAAGAGAAACACGTAGTTTAGCATGCCTTACACTTACTGATTTGGTCTAACTTAAATTACTGCGTAGGATAGGTTGATTTACCACATATTTCCCAGATAGGGAGTCCAAATTAGCCCTGCTTAGATGTAGTTGTCGAAGACTGACATAGTTTATTAATTACCTAACTATTTTCCTGTGTGTTAAACTGGACCTATAGGCGTGATATATATGAATTCAAAGACAGGGGAATAAACTGATTTCATAGAAGGAATTGTTAGTCACAAAATCATAAGCTCTGCGAGTGTTAGACAAATTACCACTGATTTTAGACTTAGGAGCGAGCGGCGATTCTGATTTAGTTGATAGTTCCTATAGGCATGTTTTCTAGGCGTTACTCATTTTTAATCGCTATTATTATCATGCAGAGATCCTATAGGCAGGTCATCTATATGCAATTGGTTATTTAACTCCTATAAGCAGATTTTCCAAGTGACAGATGCATATGCGAAATGCAGGAATTCCTGTAGGCATATTATCTATATGATATGCAGAGTTTCAGTAACGACTTATGGACATGGTATTTATACAAAGTGCAGAAAACCTATGAGCGTGGTATCTATATGAGATGCAGAAGTTTTAGAAGTAGTAGTTCCCTATAAACATGATATCTATATGAGATGTAGAATTTGAAAGTAGTAATTCCTATAAACATGTTATCTATATGAGATGCAGAATTTTGAAAAGTAGTAATTCCTAAAACTTGGTATCTACATGAGATGCGGAATTTGAAAGTAGTAATTGCTATAAACATGATATCTACCACTTTGCATGCATTCAACCCCATCCCTTTCACTATCCACCCCAGTAGTTATTACAAACTTATTACAAACCCATTGAATTAGAAAGAAAGTAAAATTGCATCAGTGATTACATCTACATCTAATCAGCCTAATCCAGACTTAGAGCCTAATAATATGAGATAAACCAACTTCCAGGATCGGATTTTTTTAAATCCTTTCCCTTATTTGGGATGTGTCAAAGTTCCAAGGAGATTCAAGAAATCCAGGCAATGCTTGCACCCCAAATATCTTTGCAGAATTAGGTTATAGTGCAGTGTGGAAGGGCCAGCCCTCAAATGTCCAAGTTCAGAAGGAACTCGAGGTCCCAAGGCAATGCTCATAAGAGGGGGGCAGAACTTAGAGGCTAGGAGTAAGTGCAAGTGCAGTAGAGGGGAAATGGCAAGCTGATGGTTATGCCAAGCATTTTTTGGGGTGCTGGCACACCCCTAGCCAGCTTGTTAGTTGTAACTTGGGGAGTTAAGACCTATTGAAGGTCAGGTTCAGCCTTGGACAACAATTGGGATGCTGCCAGGCTACACCTTAACTTAGAATACATGGGGAGTGGGGATATGGGAGTTCATAACAATCAGGATTCAAGAAAGGAGCAGGCAAAGGCATACCCAGCAATGGGACATACTGGCCCACCGTTTAGCCTGATTAGGGGGTAGAACTCAGTTCATGAGCAACAATTCTTGTTGCCATGCCCTGAGTCCCCACTTACAAACACATGGGGTTAAATGAGATGGGGAAATAATGTTTACAAGAAAGTAGAGCAAACAATAGAACATAAGTATCTCAATGTCAAATTCTACAAAAGGTAGACATAGATGAAAAGACTGTAAATAAACACATTGGGATAATGCTGGGAATTGAATCAAGACATACCAGTTTTAAAAGAGATAAGAAAAGAAGACAGTAATCTTGTTAAAAGCCAAAGTGCAGACAAGAAAATTCACAAAAAGGTTGTGAGATATATAAGCGTGATGTCTGAAGTGTATTCAGTGTCCCTTGTGAAAAGAAAAGGGCCGGGTATTTATAGTGTGCAAATCATGAGAAATAAGGTAAGAAAATAATTGAAGTTTGATTTTCAATTAGTCATATAAGACTCCATTTAGTTAAGGGATTCAAATTCAAACGGGTATAAAACCAACTAAGGAAAGAAATTAATCAAACTCTTTGTGCAAAGCATGCAATTGAGGGCAAATACATAAAGGTTATTTTAAGGACAAGGTTTTCTGAAAGTACACGGTTGTATAATTAAGGAAAGAGAATCAATTAATAGCCAAGAAAACACAAGTCCAAATATTAGTGTGAAGAAAAAAGGTTTTACTCAAGGAAAATCAGTACCAATCAATTAAAACCCCAAAAATATTCTGATTCAATTAGCAATGGAAATCCTTTTAAAGAAGATTCCACACATATAAAAGCACACAGGCACGCCTAAACACGAAGAATTTCGCCATGACCTTATAAAATTAGTAGAAAAAATTGAATGCAGAGATGGAGAGGCAAGTAGTAAAAATAAAGGCTTAGTGGCTTCTCTCAGAAGCTCATGCAAACAAGTTGAAAGATCGAAGCAAATAGAGTGAAGAAACTAGTTTCGAAGCATGGTGAAGGAACAACTGACAGTAGAAGAAACAGTATAAGAAATACATTCTTATAGAGGATGAAGATAGCGGAACACGGTGAAAATCATAGTGTAGAAAATACAGCAAAAGAACATTTAATCACGGAGTATGAAACTTAGTAGAAGAACACATAAGAACATAATAGAGCAAGTATAAGAATATAATAAAAAGTGAGTGAGAATATGATACAGGAACAGAATAAGAGAAACAATACAAATAATAAAGAAAGCAAAAATCATAAAACACTTGAATACTTTCCAGAAACCCTAAATCGGACAAGAAGGGTTTTGAAAGCAATTTTCAAAGGAAAACTTAGGGGAAATCGCTTAAAAATTTACGCATAGCATAGATACATAACAGATCTAAAAAGAATAAGTGAAGAACCTCGAATAGTTAGGGTTTCAAAAGAACCCTAAAGTGAGAAAGGCTTTAAAAAGACCCGATCTAAGTCGGATAAAGTCAGAACCAGACTCAAGAGACTAGAATATGCCGAGGCAAGGCCGGAGATGGATGGAAATGGCCGGAAACCTCGAGTCAGCAAAGATTTGAATGAAAACCCTCAAAGTCTATCCTTGATCCTTCAAACATCAGGCTCATAGGAGCAGTAGGAGATGAATATAAAGTTTCTATGGCCTGAGAAGCCATGGATTCCGGTGAGAATCGAAGGGATTAGGGTTAGTTTGGGTGGCGGCGGCTAGGGTTTGAACGAGGTTGCAGAGAGGATTGGAGGGGAAGGAGATTCAAGGGCGGCAGTTTAGGGGAAATGATTTAGGGTTGAGGGTGTTGGTGGATTAAAAAGGAAAGGGTGTGTGTGAGCCGTTGATCTATTAGATCAACGGTCGAGATTAAAAGAAAGGCCTGGGTGGGTTATTTGAGTGGGTGAGGGGCGGGTAACTTAGGAATTGTGTCAGGTTTAAATAAAAAATAGGGCTGGGAAATTGGGGGTTTGATTTGGCTAAAATTAAAATGGTGATGGGCTATATATTAAATAGCCAATTTCTCCCTTTTTAATTTAAAAAAAAATGGTCAAAATGATTTTAAAAACAAATTGAGAGCACTGAACTAATTAATAATATATAAACGTTAATCTAAAAATACCGGGAACAATTTTATAATTGTAAAACGTTATTAATCGTAATATAGGCTATAATTGTAATTTTATGAAATTTAGCCTAAAGATATCAAATGAATTTATAAAAAATATGCAAAAATTACCTTAATTATATTGTGGTGTAAATATGAATATGGAAATAAATTACTTACCAAAATGATAGTTTTTTTGGGAATAATTATTAGATTTTGTACTGCTAAAACAAATAGTAAAATGATCTTAAAAGCTTTTTTTTAGAAAAAAATGGGAAAAATATCCAAATTCTTGGGCATGCTTATATATTCATGTACATGCTATTTTGAGTATAAAAAATATGAAGGGAAAAAGTGGGTATCAACATCTGCCCCTCTTTACCCGAGAAGGATGAAAGAGTTGTTGGGTAAAGATATGATGACCAATTTTGACCGAAAGAAATGGTATGAAAAGGTTTTGACCGAGCTCTGGCTCCTGAGCTGCCTACATATCCCTGGTATTATAGGATTCAGGACACATGTAGTTTGGGGTCCGCCAGAGGAACATGCCGATGGAGATTTTGAAAGAAGGATGCAATTTTTAGGTTGGGAAGGATGGTCAGGGCCTGATAGGCTGCGGGAACTGGAGCGGGACCGCTCCTACTGAGAAGGCCATTGCTAGCCGGTGTACATGCAAATGAGCAATACGAACATATCGTGCATAAAACTAAACGTGATTCAAGTTCCCGTTGGACCATGAATACTGTCTTCGAACGGGTAGGATGACGTCTTCAGACCATGAATTCCTGAGCCATGAAGCGTATAATAAAGGATTTGCAGGCTATGAGATGATGTTCTCGGGCTACGAGAATGATGCCTCCGAACCATGATGCCTTTGAACAATGATATGCGAGAGATAAAACTGGGGTCCCCAGGCCATGGCATGGCGTTCTTGGGCTATGAAAATGGTGCCTCTGAATAATGATGCCTTTGGACAATTTGGCAATCTTTCAGCCTATGAAATGCAAAGGGTGGCGATCTTTCAGCTGATGCAAGATGTAAATAAAAATGGCGATATTTCAGCCGATGCGAAGTGTAAAATATAAGTGGCGATCTTTTAGTCGATGCGAGATTTAAATGAAGTGGCGATATTTCAGCCGATGTAAAGATTTAAGAAAAATGGCGATATTTCAGCCGACGCAAGATGTAAATAAAAGGTGGCGGTATTTCAACCTTGCAAGAGAGATAAAGTGGCGATATTTCAGCCATGTAGGATTTAAATAAAGTTGGCGATGTTTCAGCCGATGCATAATTTAAATAAAGTCGGCGATATTTCAGTCGATACGGAATTTAAATAAAGTTTGGCAATATTTCAGCCGATGCAAGAGGTAAATAAAAGGTGGCGGTATTTCAGCCATGCAAGAGAGATAAAGTGGCGATATTTCAGCCATGCAGGATTTAAATAAAGTTGGCAATCTTTCAGCCATGCAGATGGAGGTAGAGCTTAACCTCGAAAGACACAATGGTAGCCTTATGCAATGTAGAGAAATGCAGATGGAGACAGAGCTTAGTCTCGGAAGGTAGAATGGTAGCCTTATGCAATGCAGAAAAATGATGGAGACAGGGCTTAGTCTCAGAAGACAGAATAGTAGCCTTATGCAATGCAGAGAAATGATCGAGATAGAGCTTAGTCTCGAAAGGCAGAATAGTAGCCTTATGCAATGCAGAAAAATGCAGATGGAGACAGAGCTTAGTCTCGAAAGGCAGAATGGTAGCCTTATGCAATGCAGAGAAATGCAGATGGAGACAGAGCTTAGTCTCGGAAGGCAGAATGGTAGCCTTATGCAATGCAGAGAAATGCATATAGAGGTAGAGCTTAACCTCGGAAGGTAGAAAGGTAGCCTTATGCAATGCAGGAAATGCAGATGGAGGTAGAGCTTAACCTCGGAAGGCAGAAAGGTAGCCTTATGCAATGCAGGAAATAGAAGGCAAATAGTAATGAAATTTCTTAGCTGATAGATGATAGCTGATAGCTGATTGCGATATTGTGGCTGCTGAGGATGCCGCGTGCGGATAACAATTGTAAATATGTGATGATTCTGGGAGTTGTATTTCTAAAAAGTATGAGTGTGCAAATATCTGATGATTTTGCGACTTGGGTGCCTATATCAAAAAAAAAAATCGTGAGTTTTGTAAAGGAGGGAAGGTTAGTCCGTTTCCCCATTGATTTTGCTTGACTTGCTTGTCTCTGTTTCGGTGATACTGTGTGTATCCTTGGGGGTAGCATTGCTAAACAAAGAAATTTTGATGTAGTCATGAATGATTTTAGTAAAAACGTAATATAAATACATAGTTGAAAATAGTGCTCTTTAGATGAACCAACGACTATGACGCGGTTCAAGACAATGCAACCTCTCTCGCTCCGGAATTTTGAGGGTCCTCCTCAAAATTCTGCCCCAGTTTACTGGGCTGGTGCTTCTGACAGCTGCGTGCGATGACTGGCTGAAAATCAACTTCGGAATTTTTAGGGTCCTCCTCAAAATTTTGCCCCAGTTTCCAATGGCGGGGGAGTGAGAATTTTATTGAATTGTGACCGAACCCATAGGGCTGCCTACGTATCCCCTCTTAAACGGGAATCAGGTCAGGTGTAGTTCAAATTATATCATACAGAAATTATAATGATTACACATAATAATGCTTGACGCATCTGAATTAATTGGCTTTGGCCAGACTTCTCTATCCATTTTTGCGAGTATGAGGGATCCTCCCGTTAGGACCCGATGAACCATGTACGGGCCTTGCCAATTAGGAGAGAACTTTCCTTTGACCTCATCCTGATGCACAAATTTTTTCTTCAACACTAGCTGTCCTAACATAAATTGTCTCGGCTTGACTCTTTTGTTGAAGGCTCTAGATATCCTATTCTGATACAATTGACCATGGCAAACTGCATTCATTCTTTTCCTGTCTATAAGGGCTAACTGCTCATAGCGACTCTTTACCCATTCTACATCTTCAAGTTCCTCTTCCTGTATAATCCTCAGGGAGGGAATCTCTACCTCGATCGAGATGACTGCCTCGGTACTGTAAACCAACATATAGGGGGTTGCCCCAGTTGATGTGCGGACTGTGGTATGGTAACGCAATAAAGCAAATGATAGCTTTTCGTGCCACTACTTGTGTTTCTCTATCATTTTCCTCAGTAACTTCTTGATGTTTTTATTGGCTTCTTCTACAGCTCCATTCATCTGAGGTTTGTAGGCTGTAGAATTCTTGTGCTTGATCTTGAAGGTTTCACACATCGCTTTCATTAGGTCGCTGTTGAGATTGGAACCATTATCAGTAATGATTGACTCTGGGATGCTGAATCGGCAAATGATACGGTTGCGGACAAAGTCTGCCACAACCTTCTTGGTCACTGCCTTATATGACGCTGCTTCAACCCATTTGGTGAAATAATCAATTGCCACTAGAATGAACCTGTGCCCATTTGATGCGGCAGGCTCGATAGGTCCGATGACATCCGTTCCCCAAGCGGCGAACGACCATGGTAAGCTTGTTGTATTGAGCTCGTTAGGAGGTACCTTTATCAGATCTGCATAAATCTGGTAGCGATGACACTTTTGAACATATTGGATGCAGTCCGTTTCCATAGTCATCCAAAAATATCCGGCTCGGAGTATTTTCTTGGCTAAGAAAAAACCATTCATGTGCGAGCCACAGGTCCCTGCATGAACTTCTTCCAACAACCTGGATGCTTCCTTTGCTTCGACACACCTTAATAATCCTAAATCGGGAGTCCTCCTATACAGAATTCCTCTTCTGTGAAAGAAGTGACTGGATAACCTCCGCAGTGTTCGCTTCTGAGTAGTATTTGCAAGTTCTGGATATTTTCCTGTTGCCAGATATTTCATAATGTCATGAAACCATGGTTTTCCGTCCGCTTCTTCCTCAACATGAGCACAGTAAGCTGGTTGATCATGAATTTCCACCGGGATGGAATTGATGAAGTTCTTATCTGGATGCTGAATCATGGATGATAGAGTGGCCAATGCATCGGCGAAATCATTCTGGACTCCGGGGACATGCCGGAATTCTGTCTTTGTAAACCTCTTCCTCAACTCCTGTACATGATGCAAATACGGGATTATCTTGGAGTTCTTGGTTGCCCATTCTTCTCAGACCTGATGTATGAGCAAGTCTGAATCCCCGATCACTAGTAACTCCTGAACGTTCAAATCAATGGCCACCTTGAGCCCTAAGATGCAGGCTTCGTACTCGGCCATATTGTTGGTGCACGGGAACTTGAGCTTGGCGGACACTGGATAATGCTAACCTATTTCTGATACTAGAACGCTCCTATGCCAACTTCTTTAAAGTTTACTGCTCCATCGAAAAACATTCTCCAACCATCATATGATTCTGCATGTCTTCTCCTATGAAAAAGACCTCTTCGTCAGGAAAATACGTCTTCAGAGGCTCGTATTCTCCATCCACAGGGTTTTCAGCGAGGTGATCTGCTAGTGCTTGTCCTTTAATTGCCTTTTGAGTCATATAAACAATGTCGAATTCACTCAGCAGGATTTGCCACTTGGCTAGCTTGCCCGTGGGCATGGGCTTCTGGAAGATATATTTTAGCGAATCCATTCTTGATACGAGGTAAGTGGTATAGGCACAGAAATAATGCCTGAACTTTCGAGCTACCCAAGTCAAAGCACAACAGGTGCGTTCTAATAGAGAGTATCGGGACTCGTATGGAGTGAACTTCTTGCTAAGGTAATAGATGGCTTGCTCTTTTCTCCGTGTTTCATCATGTTGTCCCAAAACACAATCGAATGCCCCATCAAGTACTGCACGGTAGAGCAATAGCGGTCTACCCGATTCGGGTGGAACCAGAACTGGTAGCGTTGATAGGTATTTGTTGATTCTGTCGAAGGCTTTCTGGCAATCATCAGTCCATTTAGTGGTGGCGTCCTTCTTCTACATCTTAAAGATTGGCTCACAAATGATAGTGGACTGAGCTATGAACCGGCTGATGTAATTGAGTCTCCCCAAGAAACTCATAACCTCTTTCTTGTTCTTTGGCGGCGGCAATTCTTGAATGGCCTTAACCTTTGACGGATCCAGTTCTATTCATCATCGACTTACGATGAACCCAAGCAGTTTTCCGGCAGGAACCCCGAATGCACATTTGGCGGGATTCAGTTTTAGGTTGTACCTTCTTAATAAGTTGAAGAACTTCCTCAGATCTTCCATGTGGTCAGTTACTTTCTTGGATTTGATGATGACATCGTCTACATACACCTCGATCTCTTTATGTATCATGTCATGGAAAATAGTAGTCATGACCCTCATGTAGGTGGCCCCAACATTTTTTAATCCAAACGGCATCATCTTGTAACAATACATCCCCCACGGCGTAATGAAATCCATTTTCTCCGCATCTTCTTTGTCCATCCATATCTGATGATACCCGACAAAACAATCAACGAAGGACTGCAACTCGCGCTTGGCACAGTTTTCAATTAGGATGTGTATGTTTGGCAAGCAGAAGTCATCTTTTGGACTGGCCCGATTGAGATCCCGGTAGTCGACATAGACTCTGACCTTCTCGTCCTTCTTTGGCACTGGCACAACGTTGGCCAACCATTCTGGATACTCCACTACTCTGAGGACCTTGGTATTGACTTGTTTGGTAACAACCTCCTTGATTTTCAAACTCATGTCTGGCTTGAACTTTCTGAGCTTCTGCTTTACCGACGGGCATGTCAGATCTGTTGGCAGCTTGTGAGCTACAATAGATGTACTGAGATCGGTCATATCATCATATGACCAAGCCAATATGTCCTCATATTCTTTTAAGAACTCCATGTACTCTTCCTTTTTTGACGGTGATAGGTGAACACTTTTGCACGTTTCCTTGACATTTTCTGTATCTCCCAAGTTGACAACCTCGGTCTCGTCCAAGTTAGACTTAGGTCTATTCTCAAAATCCTCAACCTCTTTAACAACCTCTTCTAGTATATCATCTTCTTCTGAGTCTGTATCCATTTGTTACGTTGTCTCATTGCAAGTCACAATCGTCGGTTTATCAAGATAAATAATAGTAATGCTGTGTAAATAAAGTAAATGATAGAGAAATTTATAAGAGAGAGATTTATAAGAAACTAAAATACTTTGATAAATTCCAAAATTGTTTTGAACATCAGAGCTCTTTTCAAAATTTAAAGATAATACGGAAAGGAAATCAACTAGCGAAAAAGTAAAAGATAATGCATAGTGCTTTGTTCAGCCTTGCTACCCAGAAGCCTTCCGGGCCTTGGTGGTTTTGACGGACCAGTTGTTGAGGCGCGCTCCTTGGCTCACAGTTTGTATGGAAGGGCCTTCCTCCCCTTCCTCCTCAAAAATGACATGACAGTCCATATTGTCTTATTCCACGAATAGATTCTTCATCGCCGCCAATGTTTTTTCTTCTTCTGACACATATAAGATATCTGCCGGCTGGAAAGTCTGCTCCAAGCGGGGTATCGGGTGCTCCAACGGATAGTAGGGGCCGCGCCATGGAGGCGAACAATTCCTGAATTCTTGCCCAGTATATCCATACCCTAACCCGAAGGTGGTGCCATGCTTTTTCAGTTTGATAGGCTTAGTAATTCCCTGGAGGTTCTTGCCGAGCCCTTTGCCAGGTTCATACCCGCTCCAATTCAGTATACTTTCGATTTTGTTATCCCACCACTTATCCTTGTCCTCGATGTTGACTCGCTCAATGTGATAGTAGGTTTCTCCGCCTAGCTTCTTTCTTCCTCCGATTGTTGGGATACTGTGGTGACTGTATATGGGGTTACTGCCGTCGCCATGAATAATCACCTCTTGGTGATTCCATTCAAACTTCACTGCCTAGTATAGGGTTGATGCTACAGCTCTAACGGCGTGGATCCAAGGTCGTCCCAGCAGTAAGTTGTAAGATGCTAGGATGTCTATCACTTGAAAATCAACGTCGAACCAAGTCGGTCCCATTTGCAGGCATAAACTGATCTCCCCAATAGTGGACCTTTGAGACCTATCAAACGCTTTGACGTTGATATGCCCATCCCTGATCTCATGCAGACTCTTCCCTAAAGTTCTGAGAGTCACCAATGGACAAATATTGAGGCTGGACCCTCCGTCAATCAAATTCCTGGTGATGAAATAGTCTTCACATTGCACAGTGATGTGCAATGCTTTGTTGTGGCTTAACCCTTCTGGGGGCAACAAATCCTCATAGAAAGTGATCTTATGACTCTCTAATATCTGCCCAATCATGTTAGCCATCTCTCCTCCAGTTATGTTACTGGGTACATACGCCTCGATCAGTATCTTCATCAGGGCATTCTTGTGTGTCTCGAAGCTTTGCAGCAGAGCTAAGATGGAGATATGCGCTGGTGTTTTATTTAGTTGATCAACAACTGAGTATTCTTTTTCTTGTATCGGGCCCAGTTTCAATAGGCCGTCCAGAGGCCTGCTTACTTGATTCAACTAAGTGCTTCGGAGTATAAATTCTGCCTGTCCTGGTCATACCTTGTGCTGCAATTGCTTCTCCAGACCTAGTTTTCCCCTTCCTTCTCGTCTTAGTGGTTTAATACCAAGGAATGGCATGTGTATGGAATGGTGTCATGGCTGACATTGCTACAGGAATGGGCACCCTCGTTTTGGGAGGTAACACAATAACTTTAAATGGTACAGGTGCCCTTGGAGACACAAACTCTACCTCAATTGGCTCTGCGGTCTTTGCGGATGATAGTGTTTCAAGCTCGAGAGGCACGGACATGTTTACTTCAGCATACCTACAGGGCTGGATCTGGACTACAATTGGATTCAGTGTGATTGTTGGTTTCTTGGGCTCGTCACCTTCGGCACTTAATCCAATCGACCCTTTGGGGTCCAACTTATCTTCTACCTCGACCATGTGCACTCCTCCACCCTTATGATCAGGCAGGGGATTGTTGCGAACATTGGGAGCAGGCTCCTTAGCGACGATGATCTTGTTGTCAATTAAAGCTTGGATTTTGTCCCTCAGAGATCGACATTCATCAATAGTATGCCCTTTCATGCCAGAATGGTATGCACAGGTTTTGTTTGGGTTGACCCATTGGGAAGGATTTTCTGGAGTTATGGCAGGGATTGGGGTGACGTAACCAGAAGCTTTGAGCCTTTCATATAGCTTGTATATTGGCTCGATGATGGCGGTGTATTGCTTGGGAAATCTACGGTCGAAGTTAGGACGTGGTCTAGGGAAGTTTTGGCGGGCGGGAGGTGAGTGATAGTGAGAAGGTTGAGCATTATAGGCTTGGTAAATGGGTGTAGGTTGGGAATATCTTGGTGAGGTAGGTTGATATGTGGGTGGTGGAATTTGGTAAGAGGTCGGAGGTGCTTGGTGGATAGGTTGATATGTGAGAGGAGGTACCGGGTAAGCTTGGTATTTTACTGGGGACTTGGTTCTCTGTGCAACCATCACGACACTCACATCCTTTTTCTTGGATGTGCCACCAGATTGTAGGGCTTTGTTGGTAGCCTGCATTGCCTCAGAATTAGTGACCATATCGCTTTTAATGCCTTCCTCAATCCTTTCTCCTAGCTTGATGATGTCGGAGAATTTTTGGCCTTCTATCAGCATCAACCTCTCATAATACTGCGGATCCTGAGCTTGGACGAAAAACCGGTTCATTTATTCTTCTTCCAAGGTTGAGTATATTGTGGCATGGTTTCCACATAGATGGGGTGTGGTGGGGATGATCATTTGTAGAGTTTAGGGGTTTGGGAATAAGGAGCGGGGTGCTATTGGAAGTGTGACAGGCGTTGCAATTTTGATGGGGAGGGGGTTGTTTCTGTGGTTTCGGGACGTTCTGTGGAGGTATAGGATTCTGAGCATTGGGAAAGTTGATGTCTGGGGTAGTGAGGGAGAACGACAAGCTTGCCAAGTTCCGAACTTGGTCCAGTTCTTCTTGAAATTTCAGTAACTTCTGTTCAAGTTGGGCGGCACTTTCCTTGGACACCTGAACACCCTGAGGAACCTCTACCCTTTCAGCCAAGTTCTCCTTCCTGACGGTGCTCAAGTCTTCCATTTTTTCCTTGTTCTTATTTCTAATAGGACTCGGAGGAGGAGGAGGTGGAGGGCCCTTAGATCTTGTAGAGTAGGATGATGATGCAAGAGTGCACGAATTAACCTTTTTGGGGAGGGGAATAAAACAAAATAAAAACAAAAAAGGTAATAAGTTAGTACGGATTATGAGAAAAAATGTTGCAATATTTAAACACATAGTGCAAGAATATAAATCGTGTCCTAAATTGGGTGCCTCATTGTGCCCGAGGCAGGCCTAGCGACAAGTTGATTTGGAGAACTTATAATGCTAAATGCCTCATTTTATTGACAAAAATAAGACGAATCCCAAAACGACACTAAAATTGCATAAGTAAAAATGTCACTATTGGTCATTGGCCTTATTACATTTTAAAGCGAAAAAGATTCCTACATACTTGGTCCCAGAAGGACCTTCCCTAGACTCGGTATCTTTTCCTCCATCGAATAGCTTCACCAGCTCATGCAGTCTCAGCAACAGATAAGCCCTAACCAAATGTCCTCCTTCTTTTCCCTTAGCGTTTTGGCAATTTTCAATCCTCTGGATGAATTTCCCTTCCAGCTCTACCAAACCTCGCTCCAAATACCCTAGTCGCTTGTTGGCACTGACAGCCATATCTTTCCATTCCTCGATCAACTTCTGATTTGCTTCTTGAATTTTCTGATGTTCACTCTCGCACTCCTTGATCCTCTTGCGCAGTTGGTTGTATTTAACCTGGATTTCAGCCCTCTCGTTGATGACCCTGTGACCTCGAACAGACCCGGGCTGTCCTAACCCAGCATGATCTTCTTCTAACCAACCTGGATAGTATGGGGTGTAACGGGCATGGTATCTGTCAGGCTCTATGGAATCTGTTTCCAGGATGATTTTGCTATTCCACATGTGTTGAGCTTGACATTTGTACGGGCTATCGTCGTCTTGGAAATCGGCCCTGAAATGACTCACCTTTTCGACCTTTGGTATGACCTGCTTTCTCCCTGCCTGTCTCATGACTCGAAGAGGGACATAGGGATAAGTTCCCCTCAGATTAATGAGTATAAGGAATGGAGCATCCCTAGAGCGGATGATGAACTCTCTAGTGGGAACCATTCGAAAATCCACTGCACATTGTCGTCTTTCAGATTTTCAAACAACTCTACCCACCCTCTAGCATCTCCCGGCTGAGCGAACATGTTAGGCATATAGTTCATTCTCTTGGGATGGTGGAAGGCTTTGATCATTCCACAGCCTTCGCGGAAGCTCTTTACGGTATTGACCCCTTTGGAGATGTTCTATAAGCCAGAGTTGGAGTAATAAGTTGCAACCCTCGAAGTGACTGGCCCCTCGTTGATAGTTCTCCAAGGCTCGGTAGATCTCAACAAAAATCATGGGCACTATGCTGAAAGGCTGCCCTCCAATCCCTTCCATTAATGTCTTGGTGACCATGGCTAGTCTAGTATGGATCCTAGCCTTCTTCGTAGGAAACACTATCATTCCCAAAAAGTAGAACATAAAGACGAGGACCCTCATGTGGATATACCCCAATGACGTGAGGGTGAATTCATCTGGGTAGGTGCGGTAGGAATTGCTATGGCCGTACCTATCGTACAGATAGTCGAAGGAATATAATAATCCTTCAAACAAGTCAGGTCTGGGTTTTTCTTCAGTCCCATCATCTTGAGGAATCCTCTACTCTTGCGATTTTCTGGCATAAGCAAACCCGGAGTCTCCCAAGGAATACCTGTAACCCTCATATTTCCTCGAGCAGAGGTGTCATTTCAAGATCCTCAAAGCGAAACACCAATCTATCATTGTCCCAAAATAAGGTCGCAGTCTCTATGATTTGTTGTTAGGCTAGATTTCCAAAAGAGAGGGTACATTCCCCAAATATTTGCGGACGAGAGTCCAGTCACTGGAATGAAGGTCTTCCCACCAGCTTAACAACCTTGGGTGAATATTGGTTACCATGCCAAATTTGGGGATTTCGTGCTTCATTTTCTGCAAAACAAGGCGTTAGTCCCTTACCCCACCGGACTCGACTATTTAAATCAATAATTAGCATAATGACATTTAGTTCTCCAAATAAATGCACAAAATATGGTGTTGTCCGTTTGGGTTCCAAGGAAACCCAGTGGACTTTGGACAAGGCTATCTTAAAGAGTCATTACGTAGACAGCATAACTGACTCGATTAGGTTTGACAGTGATGTATGAACAATTAAATAGTATAAGGTTTCTATTGGGTATTAGACTGGTACCCTTGAGTGAACAACTCAAAAGGGAAAGGCACGAAACCGTCGACTGCACCGCTGATCGACTAGTTTTACCGCAAATATGCCTTTGCCAAATTTAGGGGGTAATAATATCGGAAGAGCGCACCAACTCATTATAAGCATTGCTATGGTATTTGTTTGGGACAAATGGAATATGATATTGAAGATGCAGTCACAAAAATGAAACAAATTGTCACGTATTTTCACGTTCATAATGATTATAATAATTGCTCAAAAATTACAACAGCATTGAAGGAAAGCAGTAAATGAAAGAGTTCAGGAAAAAGAAACAAAAAGCCAAGTCAGTTTTGAATAAAGACATTAAATAAAGCAGTAAAGAGCAGTAAAGTCACACATAACATGAAGTGGTAAAAGCTTAAAGATCCCCAGCAGAGTCGTCATGCTGTCGACGCCCCTTTATCTCGCAAAATCGGGTTTACGACATTTGGGAGGACAACTTTATTCTCGTTTGGGATTTGGGTTTTGGATTTGAAGAGTCGCCACCTAATGATTAAGTGCATTAGGACACTAAGGATTTTTGAGTTGGAAAACCATAGTTCGGGTAAGGCATAGAAATTATCTCGAGGGGAAGGTGTTAGACACCCCTCAAGATCCACTATTGTGGTTCCCGACCATGTTACCATTGTGACTTTACAAATAAGCAATTAGGGCTCAAATAAAGGGGCTTGCACACAAGTTTAAAACTCATATGAGAAAAGATAAGGAAGAATTTTTGTGAAAAGGAATTCAGATAACTTATCGAGAAACAAGTAAGAAAAAAAAAACACATAAAGGGAGGGGAGTCCTAGGTTTGTAAAATACATGGATCATCCACACAACACCGGTAGCCAATCGCATGGTGTTATCGCATGATCATTATCTCCATGTCTACCTTTCCCACCTCGTTAATGCATTAAGCGCGAAATGGTATCGTTACTTATTGCATGCTATTACCCGTCCCAATCCTATCAGTCCTGGAGGCATATAGGACTACTAATCCTAAAGGGAAGAAAGTTGGGGGAATTTTGAGAGTTTCAAAGGATAAAATTCTAAGGCGCCATTCAAAACATATACAACAAATTTGGGAGAGCAAGTAAGCAGGTATGGCTCAAATAAACCTCCTAAAATTGAAGAGAAACACGTAGTTTAGCATGCCTTACACATACTGATTTGGTCTGACTTAAATTACGGCGTAGGATAGGTTGATTTACCACATATTTCCCAGATAGGGAGTCCAAATTAGGCCTGCTTAGATGTAGTTGTCGAAGACTGACATAGTTTATTAATTACCTAACTATTTGCCTATGTGTTAAACTGGACCTATAGGGATGATATCTATGAATTCAAAGATGGGGGAATAAACTGATTGCAGAAAAGGAATTGTTAGTCACAAGATCATAAGCTTTGCGAGTGTTAGACAAATTACCACTAATTTTAGACTTAGGAGCGAGCGGCGATTCTGATTTAGTTGATAGTTCTTATAGGCATGCTTTCTAGGCGTTACTCATTTTTAATCGCTGTTATTATCATGCAGAGATCCTATAGGCAGGTCATCTATATGAAATTGGTTATTTAACTCCTATAAGCAGATTTTCCAAGTGACAGATGCATATGCGAAATACAGGAATTCCTGTAGGCATATTATCTATATGATATTCAGAGTTTCAGTAATGACTTATGGACATGGAATTTATACAAAGTGCAGAAAACCTATGAGCGTGGTATCTATATGAGATGCAGAAGTTTTAGAAGTAGTAGTTCCCTATAAACATGATATCTATATGAGATGTAGAATTTGAAAGTAGTAATTCTTATAAACGTGGTATCTATATGAGATGCAGAATTTTGAAAGTAGTAATTCCTATAAACATGATATCTATATGAGATGCAGAATTTTGAAAAGTAGTAATTCCTAAAACATGGTATCTACATGAGATGCAGAATTTGAAAGTAGTAATTTCTATAAACATGGTATCTAACCCTTTGCATGCATTCAACCCCATCTCTCTCACTATCCACCCCAGTAGTTATTATAAATTTATTACAGTCCAATTGAATTAGAAAGAAAGAAAAATTACATCAGTGATTACATCTACATCTAATCAGCCTAATCCAGACTCAGAGTCTAATAATATAAGATAAACTAACTTCCAGGATCGTATTTTTTAAAGACTTTCCCTTATTTGGGATGTGTCAAAGTTCCAAGGAGCTTCAAGAACTCCAGGCAATGCTTGCACCCCAAATATTATTGCAGAATCAGGTTATAGTGCAGTGTGGAAGGGCCAACCCTCAAATGTCCAAGTTCAGACGGAACTCGAGGTCCCAAGGCAAGGCTCATAAGAAGGGGGAAGAACTTAGAGGCTAGGAGTAAGTGCAAGTGCAGTAGAGGGGAAATGGCAAGCTCATGGTTATGCCAAGCATTTTTTGGGGTGTTGGCACACCCCTGACCAGCTTGTCAGTTGTAGCTTGGGGAGTTAAGACCTATTGAAGGTCAGGTTCAGCCTTGGACATCAATTGGGATGCTGCCAGGCTACACCTTAACTCAGTATACATGGGGAGTGGGGATATGGGGGTTCATAACAAGCAAGATTCAAGAAGGGATCAGGCAAGGGCATACCCAGCAATGGGACATACTGGCCTGCCCTTTAGCCTGATTAGGGGTAGAACTCAGTTCATGCGCAACAATTCTTGTTGCCATGCCCTGAGTCCCTACTTACAAACACATGGGGGTAAATGGGATGGGGAACTAATGTTTACAAGAAAGTAGAGCAAACAATAGCACATAAGCATTTCAATGTCAAATTCTACAGAAGGTAGACATAGACGAAAAGACTTAAATAAACACATTGGGATGATGCTGGGAATTGAATCAAGACATGCCAGTTTTAAAAGAGATCAGCAAAGAAGACAATAATCTTGTTGAAAGCCAAAGTGCAGACAAGAAAATTCAGAAAAAGGTTATGAGAATTATAAGCGTGAAGTCTGAAGTGTATTCAGTGTCCCTTGTGAAAAGAAAAGGGTCGGGTATTTAAAGTGTGAAAGTCATGAGAAATAAGGTAAGAAAATAATTAAAGTTTGATTTTCAATCAGTCATATAAGACTCCATTTAGTTAAGGGATTCAAATTCAAACGGGTATAAAACCAACTAAGGAAAGAAATTAATCACACTCTTTGTGCAAACATGCAATTGAGGGCAAATACATAAAGGTTATTTTAAGGACAAGGTTTTCTGAAAGTACACGGTTGTATAATTAAGGAAAGAGAATCAATTGACAGCCAAGGAATCACAAGTCCAAATATTGGTGTGAAGAAAAAGGGTTTACTCAAGGAAAATCAGTACCAATCAATTAAAACCCCAAAAAGATTCTGATTCAATTACCAGTAGAAATACTTTTAAAGAAAGATTCCACACACATATAAAAGCACACATGCATTCCTAAACTCGAAGAATTTCGCCATGACCTTATAAAATTAGTAGAAATAATCAAATGCAGAGATGGAGAGGCAAGTAGTAAAAAATACAGGCTTAGTGACTTCTCTCAGAAGCTCATGCAAACAAGTAGAAAAATCGAAGCAAATAGAGTGAGGAAACTAGTTTCGAAGCATGGTGAGGGAACAACTGACAGTAGAAGAAATACATGCTTATATAGTAGGAAGATAGCGGAACATGGTGAAAATCATAGTGTAGAAAACACAACAAAAGAACATTCAATCACGGAGTATGAAACTCAATAGAAGAACACATAAGAACATAACAGAGCAGGTAAAAGAATATAGTAAAAAGCGAGTGAGAATATGATACAGGAACACAATTAGAGAAAAAATACAAATAATAAAGAAAGCAAAAATCATAAAACACTTGAATACTTTCCAGACACCCTAAATCGGACAAGATGGGTTTCGAAAGCAATATTCAAAGGAAAACTTAGGGGAAATCGCTTAAAAATTCATGCATTGCATAGATGCATAACAGATCTAAAAAGAATCAGAGAAAAACATCGAATAGTTAGGGTTTTGAAAGAACCCTAGAGTGATAAAGCTTTAAAAAGACCTGATCTAAGTCGAATAAAGTTAGAACCAGACTCAGGAGACTAGAATATGCCGGAGCAAGGCCGGAGATGGCCGGAAACCTCGAGTCGGAGAAGATCTGAGTGAAAACCCTCGAAGTGTGTCCTCGATCCTTCAAGTATCAGGCTCATAGGAGCATTGGGAGGTGAGTATAAGGTTTCCATGGATTGAGAAGCCATGGATTCCGGTGAGAATCGAAGGGATTAGGGTTAGTTTGGGCGGCGGCGGCCAGGGTTTGAATGAGGTTGCATAGAGGATTGGAGAGGAAGGGGATTCAAGGGAGGCGGGTTAGGGGAAATGATTTAGGGTTGAGGGTGTTGGTGGATTAAAAAGGAAAGGGTGTGTGTAGTCGTTGATCTGTTTGATCAACGATCGGGATTAAAAGAAAGGCCTGGGTGGGTTATTTGAGTGGGTCAGGGGTGGTTAATTTAGGAATTGGGTCAGGTTTAAATAAAAAATAGGGCTGGGAAATTGGGGGTTTGATTTTGGCTAAAATTGAAATGGTGATGGGCTATATATTAAATAGCCAATTTCTCCCTTTTTAATTTAATAAAAATGTTTAAAATGATTTTAAAAACAAATTGAGAGAACTGAATTAATTAATAATGTATAAACGTTAATCTAAAAATATTAGGAACAATTTTATAATTGTAAAACGTTATTAATCGTAATATAGGCTATAATTGCAATTTTTTGAAATTTAGCCTTAAAATATCAAATAAATTTATAAAAAATATGCAAAAATCACATTATTTATATTGTGGTGTAGATATGAAGATGGAAATAAATTACTCACCAAAATAATAGTTTTTTTTGGGAATAATTATTGGATTTTGTATTGCTAAAACAAATAGTAAAATGATCTTAAGAGCTTTTTTTAAAAAAAATAGGAAAAATATCCAAATTCTTAGGCATGCTTATATATGCATGTACACGCTATTTTGAGGATATTCCGAGTAAAAAAATATGAAGGGAAAAATTGGGTATCAACAGTATATAAATGATAACTGTGAAATTTGGTGAAAAATAGAGTTTATTTGACGTGATTTGGACTTCCTGTTGAAATGTTATGAACTTTAAGTGTTCTTGATGAAAATGATGAGTTTTTAGGTTTAATTCATGGTTTTACATGCTATTTTCATGATTTGATTGCGCGAACAAGTCCGTATGATTTTTTAGGTTGGTGTGCATGTTTGGTTTGGAGTCCTGAGGTCTCGGGTGAGTTTTGGATAGGACACGAGGTGGAAATTTAATTTAGGAAAGTTGCAGGTTTTAGCTGGTATGTTGCAGGTCTGCAGGCTTCGCAAATGCGAGAAAGCATCGCAAATGCGATAATCGACCTGGGTTGCCTTAGTCGCAAATGCGATATCGTATTTAAGAAAGGTCCCTCGCAAATGCGAAGGTGACCGGAAATTTAACTGGTACATTATCTTCTCAAATGCGAAGGGGTCAGTTTTCTGAGGGGTTCGCAGTTGCGAAACCTGGTCGCTATTGCGATACATGCAACCTGCAAAATCATAACTTAGATGCCTTTCAACCATTTTTCAAACCCTTTCAAAACCAAAACACTCTTGGGCGATTTTTCAAAGATAAGTACTCTTCCAAATCGATTGTAAGTTATTTATAACTTGTTTTTATTAATCTTTAACATCTTTTCTTATGATTTCAACTCAAAATCAAAGCTTTTCATGGGGGAAATTGGGTGTTTTGGGTAGAACCTAGATTTTTTCAAATTTTGGTGATTTGGACCTTGATTTGAGGTCCGATTTCAAAACAAATTATAAATTTAGATTTGTGGGGGAATGGGTAATCGAGTTTTGGTTTGAACCTTGAGTTTTGACCATGTGGGCCGGGGGCGATTTTTGACTTTTTGGGAAAAAAATTTAGAAAACCTATTTTCATGCATTGGAATTGATTTATTTAGCATTTATTGATATAGTTAAGTAATTTATGGCTAGATACGAGCGAATTGGTGGTGGAATCAAGAGGTAAAGCGATAGTTGAGACTTGAATTGTGTTCGTGACATCGAGGTAAGTGTTTGGTCTAACCTTAGCTTGAGGGATTAGGAGTTGAGTCCTATTTGCTATGTGTTATTTGTTGAGTACGGCGTATAGGCATGGTGACGAGTATCTATACGTTGGTGTCAAGCATGCCCGTGTGTCTTATATTATGATTATTATGACTCCGTATGTATTGTTCATGCCTTTTGTGATGATTTCTATTATTGAGTAGAGTTTGTGGAAGTAATAGTGGCATTTGAGTATTAAAGAGCATTGACTCAAGTTGTACAATGAATTGTGGAAGTATAATTGGATTATAAAGCATTGGCTCAAGTTGTGAAGTGAGTTGTGAAGTAAAAGTGAAAAAAGAGACGAGAATTATTATATTGTCTCCCTTGTCGGGATGTTATTGCTTCTAATGCTATCTCCCTTGTCGGGATGTTGATGGTTTTGATATTGTTCTCTTGCCGGGATTTGATTGTTGAACTATTGTTCCCTTGTCGGGATTTTATTGTAATTTTATTGATTTCCTTGCGCTATTGCTTGTGATTGTTGTTTGGGTGAGGAAGAGTGTTAAAGCACGAAGGGTGATGCCGTGTATTATTTTGGTGAGAGAGTGTTAAAGCACTAAGGGTGATGCCGTATATGATTTTGTGAGGAAGAGTGTAAAGCACGAAAGGTGATGCAGTGCCGCACGATGTACCATTCCATGCCGATTATATTGATTTTATGGTGAGGATGAGAGTAAAAGCACAAAGGGTGATGCTGTGCAGTTTATATTGATTCTTAAGGCGAGGACGAGAATAAAAGCACGAACGGTGATGCCGTGCACTTGTTAGATTTCTGATTCTTGTTGATAATTGAGATATGGTGTTCCTCGTATTTACTTGTTGTCTTTCTATTTTTTTAACTAATGTATCCCCGCAGCATGTTTACCCCTCCCATCCTTCACTGTACATTCCTGCTTCTATTTTTCGATGTATATGATTTAACTGCATAGGTTTATTTGGTAGTCTGGTCGTAGCTTTGTCACTATGTTGCCGAGGTTAGGCTAGGCATTTACCAGCACATGGGGTCGGTTGTGCTGATACTACACTCTGTACTGTGTGCAGATCCTGGCGCAACAAATTTTGGACCTTAGCTTTTGGTGGCTGCCTTCAGTCCATACGAAGATCCAAGGTAGTCCTGTAGGCGTCCGCAGGCCCTGGCGTCTCCCTCTATCCTTTCATCCTGTTTCATTTATGTATTTCAAAAATAGTGTTGTATTTATTTTTCAAAACTTGTTTGTAGTATTCCTAGACCGTCTGTGAAGTTGTGACACAAGTTCTGGGTAGTCTTTGTTTAAGAAATTGTATTGGAAATATTTAAATGGTTTAATTTGTTTCTTTCGCTTGTTTAAATTTTGCTATTTATAAACTGTCAGTTCACAATTATTAAAGGATTACAATGGGAAAAGGTAAATTGTTCAAATGGTTGGCTTTCCTAGCTTTCATTAGTAGGTGCCATCACGACTCCCGAAGGTGGGAAATCCGGGTCGTGACATGAACATCAAAGAAAACTTAATGAGGCTATGCAAGAAGTCTTCTAGTAGGAGATTATCAAGTGGTTGGATGCCGGGGTTGTTTACCCCATCTCCGATAGTTCATGGACTTCTCTGGTTTAATGTATCCCAAAGAAGGGGGGCTGACGGTGGTCACCAATGGCAAGAATGGGTTGATTTCTACAATCACGGTGACCGGTTGGAGGGTGTGTATGGACTATCGCAAGCTCAACAAAGTCATAAGGAAGTATCACTTTCCACTTCCTTTCTTAGATCAAATGCTCGATAGATTGGCCGGCCGTGCTTTCTATTGCTTTCTTGATGGGTACTCGGGCTACAACCAAATTCTCATTGCCTCGGAAGATCAAGATAAAACAACCTTTACATGTCCCTATGGTAATTTTGCTTTTAAGCGGATGCCATTTGGTTTGTGCAATGCACCAACAACTTTTCGAAGGTGTATGATGGTTATTTTCACGAACATGGTGGAGGACTACCTTGAAGTTTTCATGGATGACTTCTCGGTGGTGGGAGATTCTTTTAATTATTGTCTTGCAAATTTGGACAAAGTGTTGGCTAGATGTGATGAAACCAATTTGTTGCTAAATTGGGAGAAATGCCATTTCATGGTCGAGGAAGACATTGTCCTTGGCCACAAAATCTAAAAGAATGGAATTGAAGTTGACAAGGCAAAGATTGAGGTTATTTCTAAGCTTCCACCCCCAACTTCGGTGAAGGGTGTGTGGAGTTTCTTAGGTCACGCAGGGTTTTACCGGCGCTTCATCAAAGATTTTTCTAAGGTAGTGAACTGGTTGTGCAAGCTTCTTACGAAGGATGCTAAATTTAACTTCAATGATGATTGCATGAGAGGTTTTGAATTGTCGAAGCTCAAGTTGACTACTATTCCTATCATCACTTCTCCAAATTGGAGTGTGCCTTTTGAGCTAATATTTGATGCAAGTGATAACGGTTGGGGCAGTTTTAGGCACACATCAACAAGATTTTCCATCCAGTATACTATGATAGTAAGACCATGAATAGTGTCTAAGTCAATTATACCATTACGGAGAAAGAGCTCCTTGCTATTGTGTTTGCAATGGAGAAGTTACGCTCGTACTTGATGGGTGAAAAAATTATTGTCCACACGGATCATGCGGCACTTCGTTATCTTATAAGGAAAAAGGACTCCAATGATCGGTTGATGAGATTGGTACTCTTGTTGCAAGAATTTGATATTGACATCCAAGATAGGAAAGGTAGTGAAAACCAAGTGGCGGACCACTTTTCTCACTTGGAGGAGGAGGGGAGGCCGCATGACGTCCTTGAGATCAATGAATCACTCCCTGTGGAGAAACTCTTGCAATTTCCATGAAAGAGGTGCCATGGTTTTCGGATTTAGTAAATTTTCTTATGTGTGGAATCATTTTGGATGAGTTCACTTCAAGCCAAAGGAAGAAGATCAAACTGGACTATCAAGATTATTATTAGGATGAACCATACCTTTACGGATTTGCACGGATGGGGTAATTAGAAGGTGTGTACCGGAAGAAGGGCAAGGTGAAATTCTTGGGGCTTTTCATTCTTTGCCATATGGTGGTTATCATGGTGGAGCAAGAACGGCAACCAAAGTGCTTAGTTTTGGTTTCTATTGGCACGCTCTTTACAAGAATGCAAGTGAGTTAGTGAAAAGATGTGATATGTCAACGGGCTGGTGGAATCTAAAATAAAAATGAAATGCCTCTCACAACTATTTTGGAGATTGATATTTTTGATGTGTGGGGTATTGACTACATGGGACCTTTTGTGAGTTCTTGTGGAAACACCTACATCTTGGTTGGTGGATTATGTGTCCAAATGGGTTGAGGCCGTTGTTCTACCCAACAATGAGGCGAGAAGTGTAATGGCTTTCTTGAAGAAGAATATTTTCACAAGGTTTGGTACTCCGCGTGCAATTATAAGCGATGGCGTGTCACACTTTTGAAACAAGACTTTCGTCTTACTTAGAAAGTATGATTTTAATCACAAAGTCACGACCCCCTATCACCCTCAAGTTAGTGGACAAGTGGAAGTCTCTAATGGGTAGATAAAGAGTATTTTATCCAAAATGGTGAATGCTAACCGGGCAGATTGTTCCAAGAATCTTGATAATGCATTATGGGCTTACCAGACGGCTTACAAAACAACTATTGGAATGTCTCCATACCGGTTGGTGTTTAGGAAAGCTTGTCATCTTCCGGTGGAACTAGAGCACAAGGCAATGTGGGCTCTAAAGAAGTTGAATGTTGATTGGGATGTAGTCTCTAACTTGAGGATTGACCATTTGAATGAATTAGATGAGTTCTGGTACCATGCTTATGCAAGTTCATCCTTGTACAAATAAAAGATGAAATACCTTCATGACAAATATATTTGGAACAAAGTGTTCAAGGTGGGCGATCTTGTATTGTTGTTTAACTCAAGGTTGAGGATGTTTCCCGGGAAGTTAAAATCCAAGTGGAGTGGTCCTTTTGAAATTGTTGGTGTGACACCTTTTGGTACATTAGACTTGAAGAACAAAAATAATAAAGTATTCTGAGTCAATGGTCACCGGGTGAAGCACTACTTGGGTAAGTTTGGAGATAGCCACGTAGTGGCGGTCATTCAATTGAGAGTTTTCTACGTCGTGCCGCGACGTTAAATAAGGCGCTTCTTGGGAGACAACCCATGTCCTTTTCCTTCTTATTTTTGTAGACTTTTTCTTTTTGTAGTTAGGTGTTATTTGTGTTCTAACTTGATTTGAAGTGTGTCGCAGGGATGAGTGTGACTTACAAGAACAGTAGAAGAAAATATGGCTAAGTGTTCAAAGTAGTGCGGACCACACATTTGTTGGTGCCATAACAGATGGCATTGCGACCGCACATTTATCTTACGGACCACACAATTGAAATGTCAAAAATACCAACTTTCTCAAGTTTAAGCGTGTTAGAGCAGAGGTTGATCTGCGACCGCACCTAAAAATGTGCGGATCATAGATTGGGTTCTGAGAATGTTCACCCAGGTGGCAAGGTGCGGACCGCACATGAAAATGTGTGGCCGCACTCGTCTCTTCTCCCTTCTCAAAATTGTTGGTATAAATAGAACCTTAGACCTCATTTGACCCTTTTCCCACTTTGAGCAAATACTGTCACCCTGCTAATCTTTCTTGGAGATTTCAACTATCCACACACATAACCACTTCGATTAGTCACTCATTGCACTCACTCTCTTTCACATTAATTTTTGTGTTACTTTAATTTGTAGTTTTTAAGTTCTTCTTAGGCCATTTGTTATTAGAGTTCAATTGTATGTCCATGTGGGGTAGATCTGAACTGGGTATAATGAGTCACTGAATTCTGTTACCGCACTTGAATTGTGTGGTCCAGAGATATGTATTTTTAGAACTTACGTGAGGAAGGAAACTATCGCCGCAACTTAAATTGTTCGGACCGCAGAATTCCTCTTACAGCCGCAGATTGAGCATTTTCATGTCATCAGAGAGTTCAAAATTTTGGGACTCAGAAGTGCGACCGCAGTCTCAAATATGCAGACTGCACCTCCCTTCAGCGGCCGCACCAAGAAAATGTGCTGATCGCAAGTTCCTTCTGTGACCGCACATAAAAAATATGCGGACTGCAAATCCCTTATCCTGAAGGAATGAATCAACTACATAACCTCACTGCATCCAATTATTTCTCCCTTACCTAGATGACTCCTATATGCTTTTGAACTATGAATTGCAGCTAACAATCTTCTCTAATTGATACCGATAATAGTTCGATCAAGAGGCCAAGGTGATACTTCAAAGGGATGAGGTGAATCCTCTCGGGGTCGAGGTAAAAGTGCCTTGCCCCTTGGCCAGCCCAAGACGATCCGAAAGAAAACAACATCTAGCAGAGGCAGAGGTGAACACCTATACGAGTCTAGCTTCTATGTGCCGTCTAGGGATAGAGGGCAACTCAGACTCTGTATAGGAGGAGCAGACGGCCACATAGTCGAGGTCACATGGGAGATACCAGCTCAGGGATGAGCTGTATTTTTCTCACAGTACCTCCGAGGGGTGAAAAAGTGCTAGCCAGGCTTCTGAGACATTAGCTACACTAGTCCCTGAGGCACCAATTGTACATGAAATCCCCGATAATGGCATAGGGAGAGATACTACATCTATAGGTCTTGAGAGATCCAAGAAGAAAGAGGTTTGGGAGAATCGATTTGTTAGCTTGGCCGCCTTCACTAGTTTTCATAGGTGGTGGTCGGTGAGGTCGCTGACTCTTGAGCGATAATTCCTTTTGAAAGATTTAGAGCAATACAACCTGGCAATATTAAGGCAATTCAGAGAATGAAAAGTTTGGATCTGGTTTACCGAGAGAGCGGAGGATGCCAAAGAATACCTCGTCCGAGAATTTTATGCCAATGTTGCGCATATCAAGAAAGGGACAAAGGAACATTTGGAGAAGTGTGCCATGAAGGAGGAAGTTCGACTGTGGTTGGCTGAGATCTTAGTGCCACCAGGGCTACCACCACCATGGATCACTTCTGGGGTTCCCATCCACCGGAGCACTCTGAGTTTTGAGGCAGGAGTGGCAAACCTTTGTGTGCATCAGACTGGATTCGTGCCAGAATGAAACTCACCTTTCCATTCCTCGAGCAATTTTTGTGGATTCCATCATGGCCGGGTACCCAATAAATGTGGGTATCATGATGTCGGACAACATTTCATTGATATCACGACAGGATAGCTAGACCTAGCTTTATCCCAACATTATTACAGAGTACATCACTAATACGAAGGTAGAGCCGAGATAATTTGACACAAAGGTGAAGGCGAAGAAGCCCCTTGATTGGTATTCACTGATGGATACGAGCAACCCAAAGAATAAAGTCCAACCTTCTATCACCACTAGCCAGTCTGAAAAGACAGCAGTGGTAGTCTCTGAGACAACTGACCTTCCATCCACCTCGGCTGAGCCTTCCTGCTACTATGCCTCCGCCATCATCCATAGCTCCTACCAAAGTTCGTGCAATAGCTTTAAGGCCAGTGTCCATGCCCACTACACCACTATCTACGCTGCAAGTCTCCTAGACATTGGTGAGTCTCAATAGCTGGATGCAGACAGCTATGATAAATGGGGATTTTGACTGCTTATTCGCACCTTTTAGCTTTTGTTTTAGTCTAAAAGCATTGAATTATGTTCTCGAAATTAATAAAATTATGCAAAATTCAAGGAATGATAGAAGTTGGTCTCCCGAGATGAAATCCGACTAAAAAGAGTATTCTGAAGCACAAGGCAATAATGGGCATAAAAGCACAAATGTGCGGTCCGCAGAAGGAATTCTGCGACCGTAGAAGAAATTTCAGACCGCAGAATTCCATTTGCAGTCACAAACCAAGAGAAAAATTTTCGCAGAACTTTGTGTGAAGTGCGGACCGCACATGAATTGTGCAGCTGCAAAGCTGGGCTAAGAGTCGACAATCAGAGAGCATGCAAAAAGACCAAGTCCAGGAGCCTCCGTTTCTTGTGCGGCCGCAGTCCTAGATTGCCTTGCGGCCGCAATTCAGATATGTGCAGCCGCAGAACTCCAATTATTGCCAGATGAAGAAATCTACAGACTGCACATGGAATTATTCGGCCGTAGAACCTCTACAGGGGCATTTTTGTCTGATATTTTCAGCTTTATATATATAGACATGTTTCACAAAATTAGGTCAAGTTTGAACCTCTGAAGTTGCTGTAGCCATTTTTCCTTACTTCTTTAGGAAGTTTTACATTATTTTGATGTTTTATCTTTCATTATGAGTTTGATTAGCTTTTCTTCTCTATTTTTTTTTAATATTTATTATGAGTAGCTAGACTTCAACTAGGGTCGTGATCCAACCCTAGTGTGCAAACCTTATGGGTGATTTATTTAGTGCTTGTTTATGAGTGGGTGTTAATTATTTAGCTTAGTTCATGCTTCAATTTTAGAGTTAATGGTTACAAACATTGATTCATGCCTATTTAACTTAGTCTCTACTTGAGAAAGAGGGACCTAGTCTAGGGTAACTTACCTAATAAGGAATTGGGTCAATTGAGAGATTGACTAACCCAATTAAACGGTTCAACCTAGAGATAGTAATAAACTGACTTGAGCTCTTATCAACTATTTTGATTGATACCAATTTGGTCTTGAGAAAGTCAAATTAGGCAAAACCACTCTCTGACCGAGAGGTATTGAGTGGGTAATGTAGAGTTGTGAGATATAATACACCACAATCAACAACACAAGCATTTACGTCTTTAACACATCAAGCAAACACCTAGGTTATGGTCACAACCCTAGGCTTTTTATCCATTTGGAAAAACCTTAAAACAATTACCTCTAGTCTCCTTTCTTTATTTTACAATCGTTAGCTTAAGATTAGAAATACCAAATGAATCCTTGTTGTGGAAGTGCAATCTAGATAATTCATTTTCTTGCCTTAAATATATACCCCTAGCTCCCATCATAACTTCCAGTGAATTTGAGCACTACTCCTAGTTGGGTATATATTATTGCATATGACCGTTTCATATCTCTATTGAGGTGTGTTGTGAATGTGATCAATTTTTGGTGCCGTTGTCGGGGAGTTAAAAATGGGGTTAGCTATATATTTGAGTTTGTGTGTGGAATATTTTCTTTTCCTTCCATGTTACTAACTTGTGTGAAACAATTTTAGGTATAATTATGGCAGCAAATAATGAAATCGGAAATATGCCTTTGGGGGATGTGGACGTCGATGAAGAGTAAGGTGAAGAGGTTCCTCTTGAACCTCAAGCCAATAGAAGAGATAGAGCACCTCCTGACAATGTCCCTGCTCTACTCCCACCTCCACCAAGAGCGACTCCACACCGAGTGTTACCCAATGGAGGGTATGCTAGTGCAATAGTCCCTCCACGTATTAGGGTGGGAAACTTTCAAATCACTAATGTGATGCTCAGTTTGCTAGAGCAACGAGGTTTCTTCGCCGGTGATCCAAGTCAAAATGCATATAAACATTTGAAGGGGTTTGTGGACACTTGTTGGGGGAGAAAACAAACAAATGTCACCAAGGATTCATTGCGGCTAAGGCTTTTTCCCTTTTCTTTACGGGGGAAAGCTTTAGATTGGTTGGAACGACTACCAAACCGTTCCTTCATACTTGGGATGATTTGGCGGAGAAATTTATTTCTAAGTTCTTCTCTCCGGGTATATGGATACACTTCGAGATGAGATTTAGGCATTCAAGCAAGAGCCCCAGTGAACCACTACACGAGATATGGGAGCGGTATAGAACAATGGTCAAGGAATGTCCCAACTATGATATAATGGAAAACATGATTCAACAAACCTTCTACCATGGGATTAACACGACCAACCAATGCGTAGTGAATCAACTTGCCGGTGGTAACTTTATGACTATTCCTTCTACGGAGGCATGTGAGTTTTTGGATGAAATGGCGGAAACATCGTTGGAAAGGCAATCTCGAGCTAATGTTCCACAAGGTGATCCAAACACGATTCATCTCCATAAAGAGTTACATGACCATGGGCAAGTCATTGCCGAATTGAATACTACCAAGAATCAACTAGAAAAGGCACAGCTTCATCAGGTGCAAAATCCTAAGCAAGTCAATGCCATGGAAGGGGTGAACATGATGCGCGCCCCCTTTTTCCTCCGCAGAAAACGGGTTTTTGACATTTGGGAAGACAACTCGTTCCCTTTTGGGAATTGGGTTTAAGAGAATTGAAGACTCGCCACCTAATGATTTAAGTGCATTAGGACAATAAGAAAGGTTTTATTTTGGATAACCAGAGATTGGGTAAGGGCTTGAAATTATCCCAAGGGGAAGATGTTAGGCACCTCTCAGGATCCACAAGTGTGGTTCTCGGCCTAGCTATTGTCTGACTTAAGTGTAACTAATACGTAGGCAAGTAGGACTTCAAATAAGAGGGTATTTTTCACATACAGGTTAGAGACAAAAGTCGGAAAGCGTTAAAAAGAGTTGATTTAGAAGAAACATTTTTAAAAGATTTAAAAGAAACAAAGAACAAAGAAAAGGGGGTCCTAGGTTTATTAATAATATGGATCACCCCACACACCCCCCGGTAATCACTTATACACATGGTGTTATCGCGTGGTCATCATATCTATATCTACCATTTCCCACCCCGTTAAGGTATTAAAGCACGAAATAGTCTCGTTTTCTTATTTGCCTGCTATTACCCGCCCTGATCCTATCAGTCCCGGAGGCATTTAGGACTACTAATCCTAAAGGGGAGGGATGTTGGGCTTTTATAGTTTCAAAGGTAAAAATTCTAAGGCGACAGTCAAAACACATATAGCAAATCTGGGGAAAGCACATAAAGAAATAAGGCTCAAACAGGACTCCTTAGATCAAAGAAAAGCATATAGTTTAACATGTCTTGCACGTACTGATTAGGGTCTGATTAAACTTAAAAGTTAAAGCAGGCGAATTTATCGCATATTTTCAGATAAGAAGTCGAAATTAGACCTTCACGCTGATTGTAATTAATAAAGATAGGTGCAGTTTATAACTTTTACCCTAGGGCTTGCCTAAGTGTTAGACGAAAACCTATAGGCATGATATCTACTAATTTTAGAAAAGATGAAATAACTACATATTGATTTTAGAAAAGTTGCCAAATTGTTAAAGGATATGCGAGTTATAAGTTCTGCATGCATTAGACATTGGTTTTAGACTTACAAGCGAGCGAAATATTTCAGACTTGGTTATTAGTCCTATAGGAATGCTTTCTATGTGTTGTTGGTTATAGCCACTTATATAGCTGTAGTAAAGATGCAAAAATCTTGTAGGAATGACATCTAGATGCAGTTGATTATTTTAAAGCCCTATAAGCACATTTGCCTAGTGAAGTATACATATGCAGGATTTAGATTTCCGTTTAACTATAGACATGGTATCTATATGAGAGAATGCATAATTCTATAGACATGGCATCTAATATGAGTGCATAAATTCAGAAAGAAACTCCTATAAGTAGGATATCTATATGAATGCAGAATTTATAAACCTATAGGTAGGATATCTACATGAGTGCAGAATTACAGGCAGGATATCTATATGAATGCAGAATTCATAAACCTATATGCATGATATCTAGATGAGTGCAGAATTTTTGACTATAGGCAGGATATCTAAACAGATGCAGAATTCATAAACCTATAGGCATGATATCTGTATGAATGGAGAATTTCAGACTATAGGCAGGATATCTCTACGAATGCAGAATTCCTAAACCTATAGACATGATATCTATATAAATACAGAATTCTATAAACCTATAAGCAGGATATCTACCATTTGCATACAGTTATACCTCCCTTTTCACTAGCCATCCCTAATAGTTTATTACAAGTTATTACAACCCAGAATAAATGTAAGAAAGGAAAAGTACATCTGAAATTAAAAGTACAACCAAGGAGAGCCTAATTCAGGCTCCTTGTCTGAAACATGATATGAACCTACTCCAAGAGATCATGAACCAAAGCATTTCTATCATTTGGATGTGTCAGATTTCCCTAAGAGCCTCATGTGAACTCGGGGCAGTGCTCATACCCAAATGCTTTACAGGATTAAGACATAGTGCAGTGCGGAAGGGCCAGCACTTAGGTATCCAAGTTCAGAGGGAACTCAAGGTCCCTAGGCAAGACTCACAAGAAGGGGGCAGAACTCAGGAACTAAGAGAGAGTGCAAGTACAGGAATGTAATTCTGAAAGGGGAAAGGGAAAAGGGGCATAACTTAAAATCAGCACACATAAGGGTATAGGGGAGTGGGGAATTTTCAAGGACACAAGAAGAGCAGGCTGATGGGCATAGCCAGCAATGAGATATGCTGGCATACCCTCCAGCCTATTTAGGGGTTAAGACCCATCGGTTAAAAACCCAGTTGATAGACAACAACTCGTTTTGTCATGCCCTAAGTCACCACTCATAAACACATAGGGGTAATGGGATAGGGAATAAAGATTCATAAAAGAAGCAGGCAATAGAACATAGGCCTACTAAGCTAAATGTCAAACTCTACAGAAAACAATAAAGTAGACATAGATACAAATACTGTAAGTAAACACATTGGAGTAATGCTAAA
This sequence comes from Nicotiana glauca, assembly GCA_026770625.1. Lineage (NCBI taxonomy): Eukaryota > Viridiplantae > Streptophyta > Magnoliopsida > Solanales > Solanaceae > Nicotiana > Nicotiana glauca. The sequence goes on along the minus strand of MU749622.1, from coordinate 189,132 downwards.
ACTTAAATTAGGACATACCAGTTTCAAAGAAACAAGTGGAAAAAGTAGTAATCTTATAAAAGCCAAAGTGCAAACAGGAAGACAAAATACTATAAGTGTGAGTTCAGAAGAGATTGTGAAATTGTAAAGTCTGAAGTCTGTTAAATCGTGTGTGCTTTGTGAAAAAGGGTCGTGTATTTATATTGTAGAATGCAGGCAGAAATAAGGTAAGAAAATAGTTTGAAAATTGATAGTCAATCAATTACACAAAGTTCCCCTTAATTAAGTGATTCAGATTCAAATAGGTAAAACCATCTAAGGAGAGGAATTAAATAAACACTTTGTGTAAAGCATGCAATTGAGGGAAAATACATAAAGGTTATTTATGGGCATGGTTTTGACAATACACGGTTTGTGCAAATAAGGCAAGGGAATCAATTAACAACTAATAAATCACAAGATCTGAAATTTGATATGAATGAACCAAGTCATAAAAGATGAAGAAGGGTTTTACCTAAGTCGAGTCACATAGGAAATCAATAAAAGATGGAAAGAAATCAATCAAGCTATATTTAGAAGGAAGTTTACACTAATTGCAAATTTGAAAACCATTAAGAGGAAAATTCATGATATATACGGAGCATGTGAGCATGAAAGAACACTGTCATGTAAATTAGTAGAAGAAATCCAGTGTAGAAGAGTTTAGCAAAAAGTTCAGCATTGTATGAAAACAAATGTTCAAACTCAATTCAAAGACTCGAAGTTAATCTGAAAGAGTCAGGGGTTCTAAAAATAAAACCCTAGTTCAAGCAAACCATAAAGCAAAAATGAGAGGGGAGGTAATTGAATCAAAACCATGTTTAGAAGTTTCAGAAAAGAATATGCCTCTTCAGTGACAGAACTCATGACAAAACATGAGAGCAAAGTAACATGCAATCATAGTAGAAGGATTCAAAGAACATAATGGCAAATACTCATAAGAACAGTGGAAGAATCATGCTTAAGAGGATCTTTCAGGAAAAATCCAAACAAGATTTAGTAGAAAAATAGCAAAAACTTAAGAACACATTAGAAAAATATAATAGGCGAAACATAACAGAACATAGTAGAAGAAAATACGAGAACATATTATGGAAAACATGGTAGATGAACATACAAGCATGGAGCATACAAAACACAATAAAAATAACATATAATAACAGAGTATAGAAACTTAGTAGAAGAGCGTACAAGAACATAACACATACAAGAACGTGGTAGATAAAAACACAGGATCACAATAGAGGCAATACACACGAATGACAAAGAAAATCTTAAAAATACTCAAACATTTTCAGAAAAACCTAGATCGGAAAAGAAAGGTTTTCTCGAAAGTAATTTTTGAAAGAAAAGTTAGGGAACTCGTTTGAAAACTCGAAGAGAGCACAGATACACAATGAATCTTAAGAAATCGGAGAAAACTTCGAAGGGTTAGAGTTTCTGGAGAACCCTAGAGATGAGAAAGGCTTTGAAAGGTCACCGATCTAAGTCGAAAAGGTTAGAATCAGGCTCAAACAACTATAGCACGCTGGAGAAAGGCCGGAGAAACTTCAATAGATAGAGGTCTGGATGAAAACCTTTGAAGTCAGGCATCGAATCTTCAGGTATCAAGCATATAGGAGCAATAAGAGGTGAGTACAGGACTCCCACAACCCGAGAAGCCATGGATTCCGGTGGGTTTCACGGTGGAAGTGGTAGGAGACGATTAGGGTTCAGATAAGCTTTGAGAGAGTTTGAGAGGGTGAAGGGATTCAAAGGCAGTGTCTCAGGTGAAATGATTTAGGGTTGAGTGGGTTTGGGAAATTAAATAGGAAAGAAAGAATCGTGGCCGTTGATCATTTTGATCAACGGCCTGAATTTATTGGGGAGCCAGGCGGGTCTAATTAAGTTGGGTCATGGGCGGGTGGTTTAGGAATTGGGCTGGTCCAATTGAGATTGAAATTGGGGTTAAATTGAGGGGGTTGATTTGGGCTACAATTTACATGAAATAGGGCTAGTATTTAAATAGCCACTTTTCCCCTTTTATTTTATAAAAAATAGTAAAATAATTTATGAACACAAATTAAAGGTGCTAAATTAATTAATAATATATAAATATTAGATTAAAAATACCTGAATCAATTTTATTATTATAAACGCAATTAAATCTTAAAATCGGATAATATTGGAATTATATGCAATTTAACTTTAAAAATACTAAATAAATTTGTAAAATTGTGTAAAAATTACCTTAGCTATATTTTGGGATAAATATGAGAATAAAATAAATTAATCACCAAAGTGATAATTTGAGGAATAATTATTGGTTTTTGTATTGCTAAAATAGGGTAATAAATTGATTTAAAAATCTTTTAAAAATTAGGAAAACACTAAAACATTTGGAAACACTTATATATGCATACATATACTATTTTGAAAGTATTTTGCATATAAAAAATATACAGGGAAAAATTGGGTATCAACAGCTGCACCTCTTTTCCCAGAAAGGATGAAAGAGTTGTCGGATAAAGATACGATGACCAATTTTGACCAAGTGAAATGGTTTGAAGAGGTTGACCGTGATCTGGTTCCTGAGCTACCTACATATCCTTGGTCTTACAAGAATCAGGCCATATGTAGTTCAGGATCCGTCGACGGAATATGCCGATGGAGGTCTTTCAAGAACGGACGCAATATTCAGGTTGGGGTGAATGGTTAAGGTCTAGTAGGACTGCGGGAACTCAAGCGGAATGCTCCTGCTGAGATGGCCGTTGCTCGCCGGTTTACCTGCAAATAAGCAATACAAGTGCATATTGTGCAAAAATTTAAACATGATGCAATTTCCCATTGGACCATGAATGCTGTCTTTGGACAGTTAGGATGACGTCCTCAGACCATGACGTCCTGGGCCATGAAGTGTATAATAAAGGATTCGTAGGCCATGAATGGTGCTCTCGAGCTATGAGAATGATGCCTCCGAGCTGTGATGCCTTTGAATAATGATATGCAAGAGATTAAAAGGGGTTTTCAGGCCATGACATGGCGTTCTCGGGCTATGAAAATGGTGCCTACGAACAATGATGCCTTTGGACAGTTTAGCGTTCTTTCAGCCATATGAGATACAGTAGGTGGAGATCTTTCAGCCCATGAAAGAGTAAATAAAGTGGCAATCTTTCAGCCGTGCAAGATGTAAATAAAGGTGGCGATATTTCAGCCATGCAAAATGTAAGTAAAATGGCGATCTTTCAGCCGATGCAAGATTTAAATGAAGTGGCAGTTTTTCAGCCGATGCAAGAAGTAAATAAAGTGGCAATATTTCAGCCATGTAAGAGGTGAATAAGGTGGTGATATTTCAGCCGATGCAGGTGTAAATAAAGTGGCAATCTTTAAGCCAGTGCAAGCGTAAACAAAGGTGGCGATCTTTCAGCCATGCAGATGGAGGTAGAGCTTAACCTCAGAAGGCAGAATGGTAGCCTTATGCAATGCAAGAATGCAGATGGACACAGAGCTTAGTCTCGGAAGGCAGAATGGTAGACTTATGCAATGCTAGAATGTAGATGGAGACAGGGCTTAGTCTCGAAAGGTAGAATGGTAGCCTTATGCAATGCAAGAATGCAGATGGAGATAGGGCTTAGTATCAGAAGGTAGAATGGTAGCCTTATGCAATGCAGGAAATGCAGATGGAGGTAGAGCTTAACCTCGAATGGCATAATGGTAGCCTTATGCAATGAAAGAATGCAGATGGAGGCAGACTTAACCTCAAAAGGCAGAATGATAGCCTTACACAAGAGATAAAGGCGAATAGTAGTAAAATTTCTTAGTTGATAGCTAATAGCTGATTGTGATATCGTGGCTGCTGGGGATATTGTACGCAGATAGCGACTGTGAATAGGTGTGATAGTTCTAAGAGTTGTATTCCTAAACAGTATGAGTGTATAATATGATTTTGTGACTTAGGTGCCTGCATCCAAAGAAAAATCGTGAGTTTTGTAAAGGGGAACCATTAGTTCGTGTCCCTACTGACCTTGCTCGACTTGATTGGCCCTGTTCTGATGATACAGTATGTATCATTGGGTTAGCATTGCTAAACAGTGCATACATGTATGAGTTTGTAAAAAATATGATATGAGTATATATTTAAGAAATAGTTTTTTGGATAAACCGACGACTGTGATGTGGTTTAGGACATGGCAACCTCTTTCGCTTCGAAATTTTGAGGGTCCTAGTTTACTGGGCTGCTGCCTTTGACGGTTGCTTGCGGTGATCGACTAAAATTACTTCGGAATTTTGAGGGTCCTCCTCAAAATTCTGCCCCAGTTGCGCGGGGGGAGGGGGGGAGAGGAATGAAAATTTTATTTAATTGTGACCGAAACCATAAGGCTACTGATGTATCCCCTCTTAAAGGTGAATCAGGTCAGATGTAGTTCAAATTAAATCATAGAGGAATGCATAAAGATTACACATAGTAACGCTTGATTGCATCCGAGTTGATTGGTTTTGGCCAAACTTCTCCATCCATTTCTGCAGTATAAGGGCTCCTCCTGTCAGAACCTGATGAACCATGCCAATTGGGAGAAAATTTCCCTTTGGCTTCATCTTGATGCAGGAAAATTTTCTTTAACACCAGCTGCCCGGGTGCGAACCATCTTGGTTTGACTCTGTTGTTGAAGGCTCTGGACATTCTATTCTGATAAAGCTGACCATAGAAAACTACATTCACTTTGTTACCATCTATAAGAGCCAGTTGCTCGTAGCGACTTCTTACCCATTCTACGACGTCGAGCTCAGCTTCTTATATGATCCTTAAGGAAGGAATTTCTACTTCGGCGGGAATGACTGCCTCTGTACCATAAACCAACATATAGGGAGTTTCCCTAGTTGATGTGTGGATTGTGGTGCGATACCCCAATAGAGCGAGTGATAACTTTTCATGCCATTGCTTATGCTTCTATATCATTTTCCTCAATATCTTCTTGATATTTTTGTTGGCGGCTTCTACGGCTCCATTCATTTGAGGTCGGTAGGCTATGGAATTTTTGTGTCTGATCTTGAAGGTCTCACACATAGCTTTCATTAAGTCACTATTGAGGTTAGAGCCGTTATCAGTAATGATTGACTCCGGAATCCCGAATCGGCAAATAATGCGGTCGCGGATAAAATCTGCCACTAGTTTCTTAGTCACTGCTTTGTAAGATGCCGCTTCGGTCCATTTGGTAAAATAGTCGATTATTACTAGAATGAACCTGTGCCCGTTGGAAGCGGCCGACTCGATCGAGTCCAATAAAATCCATTCCCCAAGCGACGAATGCCCATGGTGAGCTTGTTGTATTAAGCTCGTTTGGGGGTACCTTTATCATGTCTGCATGTACCTGACATCGTTGTCATTTCTGAACGTACTGGATGCAGTCCGTTTCCATAGTCATCCAAAAGTAACCAGCCCGGAGTATCTTCTTGGCTATGAAAAAAACGTTCATATGTGGGCCACAGGTCCCAACATGGATTTCTTCTAGTAGTTTAGATGCTTCCTTGGCGTCGACACACCTTAACAATCCCAAATCAGGAGTCCTCCTATATAGGATTCCTCCGATGTGAAAGAAATATTTAGACAATCTTCGAAGTGTGGGCTTCTGAGTAGTATTTGCAAGCTCTGGGTACTCTTCTTTTGCCAAATATTCCTTGATGTCATGAAACCAAGGTTCTCCATCCGCTTCTTCTTCGACATGATCACAGTAGGCTGGCTGATCATGGATTTTCACCGGAATAGGATCAATGAAGTTTGTATCTAGATATTGTATCATGGATGATAGGGTAGCCAATGCATCAGCAAACTCGTTCTGGATTCTGGGAACATGCTGGAACTCTTTCCTTGTGAACCTCTTTCTCAACTCCTGCACATGGTGCAAATAAGGGAGTATCTTGGAATTCTTAGTCACCCATTCTCCTCGTACCTGATGTATAAGCAAATTTGAGTCTCCAATTATTAGCAACTCTTGGATGTTCATGTCAATGGCCATCTTGAGCCCTAAGATGCAGGCTTCGTACTTGGCCATATTGTTAGTGCAAGGAAACGTGAGTTTGGTGGACACCGAATAATGCTGACTGGTTTCTGATACTAGGACCACTCCTATGCCGACTCCTTTGAAATTTGTTGCTACGTCAAATAACATTCTCTATCCGTCATAGGATTCTGCAATATCTTCTTCTGTGAATGATACCTCTTTATCTGGAAAATATGTTTTCAAGGGTTCGTATTCTCCATCCACAGGGTTTTCAGCAAGGTGATCCTCTAGTGCCTGTCATTTGATTGCTTTCTACATTATGTAGACGATGTCAAATTCACTCAACAGTATTTGCCACTTGGCTAGCTTGCCAATGGGCATGGGATTCTGAAAGATGTACTTCAAAGGATCCATCCTTGATATGAGATATGTAGTATAGGCACAGAAGTAGTGCCTCAGCTTCTGGGACACCCAAGTTAGAGAATAACAGGTGCGTTCTAACAAAGAATACTGGGCCTCGTACGGGGTGAACTTCTTACTGATATAATAAATGGCTTGGCCTTCTTTTCCATTTCGTGCCCTAGGACGCAACCAAAGGCACCATCCAATGCTGCAATATAAAGTAGCAAAGGTCTACCTGGCTCAGGCGGTACTAAGACTGGTGGTATTGATAAGTATTCCTTGATTCTGTCGAAAGCTTTCTGGCAGTCATCAGTCCATTTGGTGGCGGCATCCTTTTTCAACATCTTGAAGATTGGCTCACAGATAACTATAAATTGTGCTATGAACCGGCTGGTGTAGTTAAGTCTCCCCAAGAAACTCATTACATCCTTCTTGCTCCTTGGCGATGGAAATTCTTAAATGGCTTTGATCTTTGATGGATCCAATTCTATTCCCCGGTGACTCACAATAAACCCAAGTAATTTTCCAGCTGGAACCCCGAATGCGCATTTTGCGGGATTCAGTTTCAAGTTGTACCTTCTCAGTCTATTGAAGAACTTCCTCAAATCTTCCATGTGATAAGTGGCTTTCTTGCACTTGATGATTACATCATCTACATATACTTCAATCTCCTTTATATCATATCATGAAAAATGGTAGTCATAGCCCTCATGTAGGTAGCCCCTGCATTCTTTAATCCAAACAACATCATCTTGTAGCAGTACATTCCCCACGGCGTAATGAAAATTTTTTTCTCTACATCTTCTTCATCCATCCAGATCTGATGATAACCAGCGAAACAATCCACGAATGACTGCAATTCATGCTTGGCGCAATTGTCAATCAGGATGTTTATGTTCGGCAAGGGGGAGTCATCTTTCGGACTGGCCTGGTTGAGATCCCGGTAATCGACACAGACTCTAACCTTCATGTCTTTCTTTGGTACTGGCACAATGTTGGCTAACCATGTTGGATACTCTACCACCCTAAGAACCTTAGCCTTGACCTGCTTAGTGACTTCTTCCTTGATTTTCAAACTCATATCTGGCTTGAACTTTCTGAGCTTCTGTTTTACTGGCGGGCAGGTTGGATCGGTTGGCAATTTGTGAGCCACAATAGATGTACTTAGACCAGTCATGTCATCGTATGACCAGGCGAATATGTCCTCATATTCTCTTAGAAACTCTGTGTATTATTTCTATTTTGATGGTGACAAATGAACGCTGATCCGTGTTTCTTTGATGTTTTCTGCATCCCCTAGGTTAACAATCTCAGTCTTATCCAGGTTGGACTTAGGTCTGTTCTGAAAATTCTCAACCTCTTTAATAATCTCTTCCGGTATGTCATCTTCCTCTGAGTCTATGTCAGTTTGTTGCGTTGTCTCGTTGCATGTCACAGTCATTGGTTCATCAAGGTAAGTAATAGTAATGTTGTATAAGTAAAGTAATGAGAGAAAATAATAAGAGTAAGATTTATAAGAAAACCGAAATGATTTGATAAATTCCATAATTGTTTTTGAACATTGGAGCTCTTTCTTGCGACAATTAAAAAAAATACGAAAGGAAAGTAAAGTAGTAAAATAAAATAGTGCATGATGCTTATTCAGCCTTGCTACCCTTAGGCTCGTCGGGCTCTGGTGGTTCTGATAGTCCAGTTATTGAGGCATGTTCCCCTGCTTACGACTTGTATGGAAGGGCCTTCCTCCCGCTCCTCCTCGAAAATGACACAACAATCCATGTCATCGTCTTCCAGGAAAAAATTCCTCATTGCTGCCAGTGCTTCCTCTTCTTCTGACCCATAGATAACTTCGGTCAGTTGGAAAGTCTGTGACAAGCATGGTATTGGCTGCTCCAATGGATAGTAAGGACCGCGCCATGGTGGCGACCAATAGTTGAATTCCTCCCAAGTATACTCGTATCCCAATTTGAAGGTGGTGCCATGTTTCTTGAGCTTGATGGGCTTAGCGATGCCTTGGAGGTTCTTGCCAAGTCCCTTGATAGGTTTATACCCGCTCTAGTTCAATATGCTTATAATTTTGTTATCCCACCATTTGTCTTTATCAACGGCGTTGACTCGCTCGAGGTGGTGGTAAGTTTCCCCGCCTATCCTTCTTCTTCCCTCAATTGCTGGAATGGTCTGGCGACTGTATATAGGATTGCTACCGTCATCGTGAATGATCACCTCCTGGTGATTCCACTCAAACTTCACCGCCTGATGTAGTGTTGATGCTACGACCCCAGTGGCATGAATCCATGGTCGTCCCAACAACAGATTGTAAGATGCTGGTACATCTATCACTTGAAAATCAACATCAAACCAAGTAGGCCCCATCTGCAAACACAAGCTAATTTCCCTGATAGTAGACCTTTAGGATCCATCGAAAGCTTTGACGTTGATGGCCCCGTCTTTGATCTCATGTCGCCCTTTTTCTAATGTCCTGAGTGTCACCAACAGAGAAATGTTGAGGCTGGATCCTCCGTCAATCAGGATTCTGGTGATAAGATAATATTCGCACTGCACGGTGATGTGCAATGCCTTGTTGTGAATCATCCCCTCTAGCGACAACTCATCTTCGTGGAAAGTGATCGTGTGACTTTCCAATACATGCCCTACCATGTTCGCCATCTCTCCACCGATGATGTTACTTGGCACATACGCCTCACTTAGCACTCTTAACAAGGCATTCTTGTGTGCATCGAAACTTTGTAGCAAAGCAAGGATAGAACCCGGTGTTTTGTTCAGCTGATCAATGACTGAGTATTCTTTGGCTTATATCTTTCTCCAGAGGTCGTCAGGTCCAATTTCAGTGATAGTTGGTCGAATAGAGGCCTACTTGCTTGACTCAGCCAAATGCTCCGGGGTGTAAACCCTGCCAGTTCTTGTCATACCCTGTGCCGCAACGGCTTCCCCGAAATTGACCTTTCCCTTTCTTCTTGCCTCAGCTGTGTAGTCCCAAGGTATGGCCTTTTTGTGGAATAGTGTTACTACTGACATTGCCACTGGGATTGGCGCGGCTATCTCTACTCCGAACGGAGCAGGCCCTTTAGGTGGTAAAACTGTAACTTTAAAGGGTGTAGGTGTGTTTGCTGGTGACATAAACTCGACCTTAATCGGCGCTGGTGTCTTTGCAAAGGATGGTGATTCAAACTCGACTAGCATGGACATGTTTACCTCGGCATCCTCAGAAGGCTAAATCTAGACCACAATCGGATTAAGGGTGACTACTGGCTTCTTTGGATCGTCGCCTTCTGTGATTAAACCAATTGATCCCTTGGGGTCCTAGTCATCCTCTATCTCGATCATGTGAACACCTCCGCCCTTGAGGTCTGGCAGAGGGTTATTACGAACATTCGGAGCAGGCTCCTTTGCTACAATGATCATGTTGTCAATCAAAGTTTGAATCTTATCCTTCAGAGAGCGGCACTCATCAATGGTATGTCCTTTTATGCCGGAATAGTATGCACATGATTTATTTGAATTGACCCACTGAGAAGGGTTTTCTGGGGTTATGGCATGGATATGGGTGACATAGCCAACAACTTTGAGTCTTTTGTACAACTGGTCAATTGGTTTAGCAATGGCGGTATACTGTTTGGGAGGTCTGTGGTCAAGATTTGTTCGAGGTCTAGGAAAGTTTTGACGTGGGGGGAGGCGATTGATAGTGGGATGGTTGGGTCTTTTAGGCTTGGTAAACATGTGCTGGTTGGGAGTATTTGGGTAAAGGGGGCTGATATGCGGGAGGTGGATATGACTGATAAGTGGGTGGCAGAGTTTGGTAAGTAGGTAAGGGTGCTTGGTAATTTGGGGTAGGCTGATATGTGATTGGAGGTATTGGGTATGTTTGGTATTTGATAGGGGATTTGGTCCTCTGTGCAATCATTACAACACTTACGTCCCTTTTCTTGGACGTACCACTAGACCGTAAAGCCTTATTGGTAGCTAGCAAGGCTTCAAAGTTCATAACCAAACCACTCTTGATGCCTTCCTCGATCCTTTCTCCTAGCTTGATGATGTCAGAAATCTTGTGATTCTCGATTAGCATCAGCCTCTCATAATACTGTGGGTCTTGGGCCCGAACGAAGAATTTGTTCATCTGCTCGTCCTCCAAAGCGGGCCTAACCTTAGCAGCTTCTAATCTCCATCAAGTAGCATATTTACGGAAGGTCTCTGTGGGTTTCTTCTTCAAGTTTTGAATATAGAACATATGTGGTGCATTCTCCGTGTTGAACCTGAATCTGTCCATAAAATCAGTCGCCATGCTTACCCAGTTTGACCATTTCTTCGGATCTTGGTTAATGTACCAAGATAAGGCATCTCCCTTCAAGCTCCTCATGAAAAGATTCATGTGGATTTTCTCATCTCTTCCCACTTCGACTAGCTTATCACAGTATGTTCTCAAGTGGACCTTGGGATCCCCTGTACCATCAAACATTTCGAACTTGGGAGGTTTGTACCCCTCGGGCAGTTCGACATCAGGCTGTATGCAAAGATCTTCACATTTTAGCCCCTCAATTTCCTTACTACTTTCAACGACTTGAATTATGCTAGTCAACGTTTTAAGCTCTTCAGCCATATTTCTGATGAACAAGTCCTTATCATCGGACTCGGGTGTGCTTGAGATGGGCTGGGTAGAGTGCGGTACAGTCTCCACGTAGATGGGGGTATTGTGTTGGGTGTGGCAGTGGTCATTTGTGGAGTTTTGGAGTTCTGGGATGATCAGTGGGGTGTTATTTGAAGTATGGCAGGTATTGTAGTGGTGGTGAGGAGCAGGATGGTTTTGTTGCTTTGGGATGTTTTGTGGAGGTACAGGATTCTGAGTATTTGGGAAAGTAACCTCTGGAGTGGTGAGGGAAAATGACAGAGTTGCCAAATTTCGGACTTAATCAAGTTCTTCCTGAAATTTCAACAGTTTTTGTTCCAGTTGGGATGCATTCCTTGGTGATCTCTACCCGTTCAATTGAGTTGGTCAAATCTTTCATTTTTCCTTTGTTTTTATATTTGACAGGACTGGGAGTAGGAGTAGGTAGAGGGCCCTTGGATCTTGTAAAATATGATGACGTTGACAGAGTTCATGAACTAACCTTTGGAGAGGGGGATAAAAAAAGTAAAAACAAAAGGTAACAAGTCAGTGATGATTATAAGAAAAATGTTGCAATATTTAAACACATAGCGCATGAATATAAATGTGTCCTAATTTGGGGACCTCTTTGTCCCGAGGTAGGCCTAGCGACAAGTTGATATGGAGAACTTAGAATGCTAAATGCCTCATTTCATTGATAAAAAGTAGATGGATCCCTATCGTCATTCTGGAAGTCAGCCCGGAAGTGACTCATCTTGTCGACCCTTGGTATAACCTTCTTCCTACCTGCTTGTCTCATAACCCGAAGAGGTACGTATGGGTATATTCCTCTTAAGCTAATTAGTATTAGGAAAGGTGCGTCCCTAGATTGGACGATGAACTTCTCAGTCAGGAATCACTCGAATATCCATTGTACTTGGTCCTCAGTCAGATTTTCGAAGAGTTCAACCCATTCTCTAGCATTCTACAGTTAGGTGAACATGTTAGGCATGTAATTCATTCCCTAGAAGTGTTTGGCTCCTTGTTGACACCTTTCCAGGGCTCGGTATATTTCTGCAATGATCATTGGTACGAGACTAAATGGTTGTCTGTCAATTCCTTCCATTAGAGTTTTGGTGACCATACCTGGCAAGGTATGGATCCTTGCTTTCTTCATTGGAAACACTATCATCCCCAAGAAACAGAACATGAAGACAAATACCCTTTGGTGAATATGCCCCAATGATGTAAGGGCGAACTCATCAGGATAAGTACGACAAGATTTGCTATGATCGTACCTCTCGTACAAGTGGTCAAAGGGAATGTACGACTCTTTCAAACATGTCAAGTCTGGATTCTTCTTTAGACCCATCATTTTAAGAAAACCTCTACCTTTACAATTTTCCGACATTAATAAAGCTGGAGTTTCCCACGGTATACCAGCTAGTCCTCCTATTTCCTCGAGCAGGGGTGTCATCTCAACGTCTCTGAAGCGGAACACATACCTATCACAATCCCAGAATAGAGTAGTAGGTTCTATGATTTTGTTGTTGGGTTGAATTTCCAAGAGAGAGGGTAGGTTCCCCAAATACTTCCTATTGAGATTCTGATCACTGGAGTGAAAATCCTTCCACCAGCTTAGCAGTTTGGGGTGGATGTTGGTGACCATGCCAAATCTGGGGATGTCGTACCTCATGTTTCTACAAGACAAAGGTTGGGCCCTTACCCCTACCAGACTCGACTACTAAATATCAATAATTGGCATAAAATCATTTAGTTCTCCAAATAAATGCACAAAACATGGTAGTGTCCGTTTGGGTTTTGGGGAAACCCGGTGGACTTTGGACAAGGCTATGACAACATAACTGACTCGGCTAGGTTTGACCATGATGCATGCACAATTAAACAGAGTAAGGTTTCTACGGGGAATTAGACTGGTACCCTTGAGTGGACAAATCAAGAGGGAAAGTTACGGAACCGTCGCCTACACCGTTGATCGACTGGTTTTACCGCAAATATGACTTTGCCGGATTTAGGGGGTGATAATATTGGAAGGGCACAACTACTTATTATAAGTGTTGCTATGGTATTTTGTTTAGCACGAGTGGAATATGATGTTGAAAACATGCTTATGCAATAATTAAAACAAGTTGCCACGTATTTGTACGTTCATAAGAATAATAAATACAATAATTTAAAACAGTAATAAAGGAATGCAATAAAAGAAATAAGGAAAGGAAACAAAAACACAAGTCAGTTTCATAGTAGAAGAGGGAATTAAATGCTTAAAGGGATCAAACAAGTAAAAGAATATAATAAATGTAAAGTCATAGTGATAGCTTGAAATGGAAAAAGCCTAGAAGAAAATCTCCAGCAGAGTCGCCATGCTGTCGCGCCCCCTTTTTCCTCCGCAGAATTTGGGTTTTTGACATTTGGGAAGACAACTCGTCCCTTTTGGGAATTGGGTTTAAGAGAATTGAAGAGTCGCCACCTAATGATTTAAGTGCATTAGGACACTAAGAAGGGTTTTATTTTTGATAACCAGAGATTGGGTAAGGGCTTTAAATTATCCCAAGGGGAAGGTGTTAGGTACCCCTCATGATCCACTAGTATGGTTCCCGGCCAAGCTATTGTGTGACTTAAGTACAAATAACACGTAGGCAAGTAGGACTTCAAATAAGAGGGATTTTTCACATAAAGGTTAGAAACAAAAGTCGGAAAACGTTAAAAAGAGTTGATTTGCAAAAAACGTTTTTAAAAGATTTAAAAGAAACAAAGAACAAAGGAAAGAGGGTCCTAGGTTTATTAATAATATGGATCACCCCACACAACACCCGTTAATCACGTATACATGTGGTGTTATCGTGTGGTCAACATATCCATATCTACCCTTTCCCACCCCATCAAGGTATTAAAGCGCGAAATAGTCTCATTTTCTTATTTGCATGCTATTACCCCCTCCCCGATCGTGTCAGTCCTGGAAGCATTTAGGACTGCTAATCCTAAAGGGGAGGGATGTTGGGCTTTTATAGTTTCAAAGGTAAAAATTCTAAGGCGACAGTCAAAACACATATAGCAAATATGGGGAAAGCACATAAACAAATAAGGCTCAAACAGGCCTTGTTAGATCAAAGAAAAGCATATAGTTTGACATGTCTTGCACGTACTGATTTGGGTCTGATTAAACTTAAAAGTTAGAGCATGCTGATTTATCATATATTTTCAGATAAGAAGTCGAAATTAGACCTACCCGCTGGTTGTAATTAATAAAGACTGGTGCAGTTTATAACTTTTACCCTAGGGCTTGCCTAAGTGTTAGACGAAAACCTATAGGCATGATATCTATTGATTTCATAAAAGATGAAATAACTACATATTGATTTTAGAAAAGTTTCCAAATTGTTAAAGGATATGCGAGTTATAAATTCTGCAGGCATTAGACATTGGTTTTAGACTTACAAGTGAGCGAAACATTTCAGACTTGGTTATTAGTCCTATAGGCATGCTTTCTACGCGTTGTTGGTTTTAGACACTTATATAGACGTAGTAAAGATGCAGAAATCCTGTAGGCATGACATCTAGATACAGTTGATTATTTTAAAGCCCTATAAGCACATTTGCTAGTGAAGGAGCATATGCAGGATTTAGATTTCCGTTTAACTTTAAACATGGTATATATATGAGAGAATGCAGAATTCTATAGACATGGCATCTAATGTGAGTGCATAAATTTAGAAAGAAAGTCCTATAGGTAGGATATCTATATGAATGTGGAATTCATAAACCTATAGGTAGGATATCTAGATTAGTGCAGAATTTCAGACTATAGGCAGGATATCTATATGAATGCAGAATTCATAAACCTATATGCATGATATCTAGATTAGTGCAGAATTTCAGACTATAGGCAGGATATCTATACGGATGAAGAATTCATAAACTTATAGGCATGATATCTATAGGAATGCAAAATTTTAGACTATTGGTAGGATATCTATATGAATGCAAAATTCCTAAACCTATAGGCATGATATCTATATGAATGCAAAATTCTATAAACCTATAAGCAGGATATCTACCCTTTGCATACAGTTATACCCTCCCTTTTCACTAGCAATCCCCAATAGTTTATTACAAGTTATTACAACCCAAAATAAATGTAAGAAAGGAAAAGTACATCTGAAATTAAAAGTGCACCCAAGGAGAGCCTAATTCAGCCTCCTTGTCTGAAACATGAGATGAACCTACTCCAAGAGATCATGAACCAAAGCCTTTCCATCATTTGGATGTGTCAGAGTTCCCTAAGAGCCTCATGTGGACTCCGGGCAGTGCTCATACCCAAATACTTTACAGGATTAAGACATAGTGTAGTGTGGAAGGGCCAACCCTCAAGTGTCTAAGTTCAGAGGGAACTCAAGGTCCCAAGGCAAGGCTCACAAGAAGGGGGCAGAACTTAGGAACGAAGAGAGAGTACAAGTGCAGGAATGGAATTCTGAAAGGGGAAAGGGAAAAAGGGGAATAACTTAAAATCAACACACATAAAGGTCTAGGGGAGTGGGGAATTTGCAAGGACACAAGAAGAGCAGGCTGATGGGCATACCAACCAATGAGATATGTTAGCACACCCTCCAGCCTATTTAAGGGTTAAGACCCATTGGTTCAAAACTCAGTTCATAGACAAAAACTCATATTTTCATGCCCTAATTCACCACTCACAAGCACATAAGGGTAATGAGATAGGGAATAAAGATTCGTAAAAGAAGCAGGCAGTAGAACATAGGCCTACTAAGATAAATGTCAGACTCCACAGAAAATAATAAAGTAGACATAGAAACAAAGACTGTAAGTAAACACATTGGAGTGATGCTGAAACTTAAATTAGGACATACCAGTTTAAAAGAAACAAGTAGAAAAAGCAGTAGTCTTGTAAAAGCCAAAGTGCAAACAAGAAGACAGAATACTATAAGTGTGAGTTCAGAAGAGATTGTGAAATTGTAAAGTCTGAAGTCTTTGTTAAATCGTGTGTGCTTTGTGAAAAAGGATCGTGTATTTATAGTGTAGAAAGCAGGTAGAAATAAGGTAAGAAAATAGTTTGAAAACTAATTGTCAATCAATTACACAAAGCTTCCCTTAATTAAGGGATTCAGATTCAAATAGTTAAAACCATTTAAGGAAAGGAATTAAATAAATATTTTGTGTAAAGCATGCAATTGAGGGCAAATACATAAAGGTTATTTAAGGACAGGGTTTTGACAATATACGGTTTGTGAAAATAAGGCAATTGAATCAATTAACAGCCAGTAAATCATAAGGTCTAAAATTTGGTAGGAATGAACCAAGTCCTAAAAGATGAAGAAGGGTTTTACCTAAGTCGAGTCACATAGGAAATCAGTAAAGGATGGAAAGAAATCAATCAAGCTATATTCAGAAGGAAGTTTACACTAACTGCAAATTTGAAAACCATTTAGAGGAAAATTCATCATATATAAGGAGCATGTGAGCATGAAAGAAGACTGTCGTGTAAATCAGTAGAAGAAATCCAATGTAGAAGAGTTTAGCAAAAAGTTCAGCATTGTATGAAAACAAATGTCCAAACTCAATTCAAAGACTCGAAGTTAATCTGAAATAGTAAGGGGTTCTAAAAATAAAACCCTAGTTCAAGCAAACCATAAAGCAAAGATGAGAGGACATGCAATTGAATCGAAACTATCTTTAGGAGTTTCAGAAAAGAACATGCCTCTTCAGCAACAGAACTCATGAGAAAACATGATAGCAAAGTAACATGCAATCACAGTAGAAGGATTCAAAGAACATAATGGCAAATACTGATAAGAACAGTGGAAGAAGCATGCTTAAGAGGATCTTTCAGGAGAAATCCAAACAAGATTCCGTAGAAAAATAGCAAAACCTATAGAACACAGTAGAAAAATATAATAGGCAAAACATAGTAGAAGAAAATATGAGAACATAGAATGGAAAACATGGTAGAAGAACATACAAGCATGGAGCATATAAGACACAGTAAAAAGAACATACAAGAACAGAGTATAGAAACTCAGTAGAAGAGCGTACAAGAATAGAACACATACAAGAACGTGGTAGATAAACACATAGGAGCACAATAGAGGCAAATACACAGAATGACAAAGAAAATCTTACTAATACTCAAACATTTTTAGAAAACCCTAGATCAAAAAAGAAAGGTTTTCTTGAAAGTAATTTTTGAAAGAAAAGTTAGGGAAGTCGTTTGAAAACTCGAAGAGAGCATAGATACACAACAAATCTAAAGAAATCGGAGAAAAACTCAAAGGGTTAGGGTTTCAGAAGAACCCTAGAGATGAGAAAGGCTTTGAAAAGTCACCGATCTGAGTCGGATAGGTCAGAACCAGGCTCAAACAACTATAGCACGCCGGAGCAAGGCCAGAGATGGCCGGAGAAACTTGAATCGATAGAGGTCTGGATGAAAAACTTCAAAGTCAGGCCTCGAATCTTCAGGCATCAAGCATATAGGAGCAATAAGAGGTGAGTACAGGACTCCCACAGCCTGAGAAGCCATGGATTCCGGTGGGTTTCACGGTGGAAGTGGTAGGAGACGATTAGGGTTCGGAAGGTTCGAGAGAGTTTGAGAGGGTGAAGGGATTCAAAGGCGGCGTCTCAGGTGAAATGATTTAGGGTTGAGGGGGTTTGCGAAATTAACAAGGAAAGAAAGGATCGTGGTCGTTGATCATTTTGATCAACGACCTGGATTTATTGGGGAGCCGGGCGGGTCGGATTAAATTGGTTCATGGGCGGGTGGTTTAGGAATTGGGCCGGTCCTATTGAGATTGAAATTGGGTTAAATTGAGGGGGTTGATTTGGGCTACAATTGAAATGAAATAGGGCTAGTATTTAAATAGCCACTTTTCCCCTTTTTATTTTATAAAAAATAGTAAAATGATTTCTGAAAATAAATTAAAGGTGATAAATTAATTAATAATATATAAATATTAGATTAAAAATACTGGAATCAACTTTATAATTATAAACACAATTAAATCTTAAAATAGGCTAATATTGCAATTATATGCAATTTAGCTTTAAAAATACTAAATAAATTTGTAAAATGTGTATAAATTACATTAGCTATATTTTGGGATAAATATGAGAATAAAATAAATTAATCACCAAAATGATAATTTGAAGAATAATTATTGGTTTTTGTATTGCTAAAATAGCGCAATAAATTGATTTAAAATTAGGAAAAACATTAAAACATGTGGAAACACTTATATATGCATACCTATACTATTTTGAAAGTATTTTGCATATAAAAAATATACAGAAAAAAAATTGGGTATCAACGCATGATGGTAAACAAGAGAAGGACAAAGGGTCCACAAGTACAAAATCGAGTGGAGCATTATGTGCAAGAGGATAGAGAGTTTGATCAAAATGATTCTAATAATGAACTAGAAGAGGATATGCAATATGTGAACAATTTTCAAGAGCAAAGGAACAACTTCCAAGGCCCCAATAACAATAAAGGTGACCTCAAAACAATCTGGGTAAGTGGAATTCTAACAACCAAGGTAATTGGAGTGGTGGCAACAATGAAGGGTATTGGCATAGCAACCAAAATCAAGAAAATTGGAGTGGCAATAATCAAGGAAATTAGGGGGTGGGGTGTAACAACCAAGGCAGATGGAACAATAATCAAAGAAATCGGGGGTCGAGTTTTTAAAGGCCCTCGATGTATCAATAACCGAGAAACCCCCTCTTTATCCTTCCCATGGTCCAAGTTCTTCAAATAATGAAATGGGTTGTATTGAGAATATGTTCAAGCAAATGATGGAGAAGAATGCCGATTCAGACTCCCAATTTGCCTCACACAATACATCAATTCGCAACTTAGAAGTTCAAATGGAGAAAATATCTCAAGCCCTAAATACTCATCCTAAGGGGGCACTACCAAGTGACACAATAGTAAATCCAAAGGGGGGAAATAACACGGGGCATGCCATGACCGTTACTACAAGAAGTTGAAAAGGTGGGAATGCACCCACCTCAAGTCAAAAGAAAAATGTGGATGATGAGCAAGTGGTACAAGAGGAAGAGTTCCCGAACAATGTGGAGCAATCAAATGATGAAGTTCGGATTGATATTGATGATAATGTGGAAGAGACTCAAGAGGAGGTGAACCCATCTATGGATCACATTATTGACATACCAGAACCGATAGTGCAAAGGGATACGACATCATTTCCTAAGCCTCCACCTCTATACCCTCAAAGATTTGCTAAGAAAAATGGCAAGAATCAATTCAAGAAGTTCATTCAAATGATGAAGAGTCTCTTAATAAATGTTTCATTAGTTGAAGCTATGGAACAAATGCCCGGCTATGAAAAGTTTATGAAGGATGTCATGACAAAGAAGTGGTCAATGAATTTTGAAACCATCAAAGTCACTCATCAAAGTGAGTGAAATTGTGCATTCAATGGCTCCTAAGTTAGAGGATCCCTGCTCTTTCTTAATTCCTTGTACAAGTAGAAGTGCCGAATTTGCTAAAGCTCTTTGTGATTGGGACAAATATCAATTTGTTGCCCTATTCGATTTTCAAGACGTTGGGAATCGGGCAACCAAGGCCCATCTCTATGAGATTGTAAATAGACGGTCGCGCTATAAAAAGACCTTTGGGAGTGATTGAAGATGTTTTGGTTCATGTTGGTAAATTCATTCTTCCAGTGGATTTTGTCATTCTCAAATGTGAAGTTGATTATGAGGTGCCGATTATTCTTGAAAAACCTTTCCTCGCTATGGGGAAGGCTCTTTGTGATGTTGAAGCTGAAGAACTTACCTTCCAGGTTGGTGATGAAAAGGTGGTTTTCCATGTGTATAAGTCCATGCGGCAACCAAATAGCAAAAGGTGTGCTCTTTTGTGGACTTGGTGACCGATGTTGTTGTTGATGATACGAGTACTATGATTAATGTTGGTGATATGTTGGAGGCCGCCTTGCTCTACTTTGATGATGACGAGATGGATGGCTTCATGGAATGTGTGAATTCTTTGCACGGAACAGGGTCGTAAAACTATGCACCCCAAAAATTGTCCTTAGATCTTGAAAATAGGACAACTCCTCCTACAAATCTCTCTATTTAAGAGCCTCCTACCTTGGATTTGAAACCATTGCCTCCACATCTTCGGTATGAATTTCTTGGCCCTTGTTCTACTTTACAAGTTATTCTTTCCTCTTTTTTGACTAACGTGCATGTAGATTCTACATTGGCGGTGCTACAAAAGAGGAAGAAGGCTATTGGGTGGACACTGGTAGATATTCAGAGGATAAGCCCTGCATTTTGCATGCATAAGATCAACTTGGAGGAAGGAACCAAACCATCTATTGAACATCAAAAGAGACTCAATGAGGCTTTGCAAGAAGTTATAAAAAAGGAGATTATCAAGTGGTTGGATGTCGAGGTTGTTTACCCCATCTCCGATAGTTCATGGACTTCTCCGGTTCAAATGTGTCCTGAAAAAAGGGGGCATAACTGTGGTCACCAATGACAAGAAATAGTTGATTCCTACAAGAATAGTGACCGGTTGGAGAGTGTGTATTGACTATTGCAAGATCAACAAAGTCACAAGTAAGGATCACTTTCCACTTCCTTTCTTAGATCAAATGTTTGATAGATTGTACGGACGTGCTTTCTATTGCTTTCTTGATAGGTGTGCGGGCTACAACCAAATTCTTATTGCTCCGGAAGATCAAGAGAAAACAATATTTAAATGTCCCTATGGTAGTTTTTCTTTCAAGGGGACGCCATTTGGTTTGTGCAATGCATCGGCGACTTTTCAAAGGTGTATGATGGCTATTTTCATATACACGGTGGAGAACTACCTTGAAGTTTTCATGGATGACTACTTGATGGTCGGGGATTGTTTTGATGATTGTATTGCAAATTCGGATAAAGTGTTGGCAAGATGTGAAGAAACAAATTTGGTGCTCAATTGGGAGAAATATCATTTCATGGTCGAGGAAGACATTGTCCTTGGCCACAAGATCTCAAATAATGGAATTGAATCCGACAAGGCAAAGATTGAGGTGCTTTCTAAACTTCCACCTCCAACTTTGGAGAAGGGTGTATAGAGTTTCTTAGGCCACACGATGTTTTACCGGCGCTTCATCAAAGATATTTCTAAGGTGATGAACACATTGTGCAAGCTTCTCGAGAAGAATGCTAAGTTTGACTTCAATGATGATTTCATGAGAGATTTTGAACTGTTAAAATTCAAGTTAACAACTACTCCCATCATCATCGCTCAAAATTGAAGTGTCCCTTTCGAACTCATGTGTGATGCTAGTGATGTAGCGATTGGGGTTGTCCTGGGGCAACATATCAACAAGACTTTTCATCCCGTCTACTATGCTATTAAGACCATGAGTAGTTCCCAAGTCAACTAAACTGTTACGAAAAAAGAGCTTGCCATTGTGTTTGCAATTAAAAAGTTTCTCTTGTACTTGATGGGTGCAAAGGTTATTTTCCACACGGATCATCCGAATCTTCGTTATCTTATGATCAAGAAGGACTCCAAAGCTTGGTTGATGAGTTTGGTTCTTTTGTTGCAAGAGTTTGATATTGACATCTAAGATAGAAAAAAAGGAGTGAAAATCAAGTGGCGGACCACTTGTCTCATTTGGGGGAGGAGGGGAGGCCGCATGATGGCCTTGAAATCAATGACTCCTTCCTCGATGAGTAACTCTTGGCTATTTCAATGAAAGAAGTGTCATGGTTCGCGGATCTAGAAAATTTCCTTGTTTGTAGAATCATTCAGGATTAGTTCTCTTCAAACCAAAGGAAGAAACTCAAACGATATTGTCATGATTATTATTGGGATGAACCATACCTTTTCTAGATTTATACGGATGGGGTGATTAGAAGATGTGTATCGAAAGAGGAGAAAGGTGAAATTCTTGGGGGTTGTCATTCTTCACCATATGGTGGTCATCAGATTGAGCAAGAAAGGTGGCGAAAGTGCTAAGTTGTGGATTTTATTGGCCCACTCTTTACAAGGATGCTAGTAAGCTAGTGAAAATATGTGATGAATGTCAAAGGGCCGGTGAAATCTCAAAGAAAAATAAAATGAAACTCACTACCATTTTGGAGATTGATGTTTTTGATGTGTGGGGTATTGATTTCATGGGTCCTTTTGTGACTTCTTGTGGAAACACCTACATATTAGTCGTGGTGGATTATGTGTCCAAATGGGTTGAGGTTGTTGCTCTACCCAATAATAAGGCGAGAAGTGTGGTGGCGTTCTTGAAGAAGAATATTTTCCCAAGGTTTGTTACTCCACGGGCTATTATAAGCGATAAGGGGTCTCATTTTTGCACAAGGATTTTGAAAATTTACTTAGTAAGTATGGTGTTACTCATAAAGTCAAGACACACTATCATCCACAAGCTAGCGGTCAAGTAGAAATCTCTAATCGGGAGATAAAGAGTATCTTGTCTAAAACAGTGAATGTTAATCGGACGGATTGGTCCAAGAAGCTTGATGATGCATTATGGGCTTATTAGACGACTTACAAAACACCTATCGGAATGTCGTTCAAAAAAACATGTCATCTTCCAGTGGAACTTGATCATAAGGCCATGTGGGGTCTAAACAAGTTGAATCTTGATTAGGATGTAGTCGCTAACTTGAGGGTTGCACATTTGAATGGATTTGATGAGTTCCGGTACCATGCCTACACAAGTTTTTCTTTGTACAAAGAAAAGGTGAAATATCTTCATCATAAATACATTTGGAACAAAGAGTTCAAGGTGGGCGATCTTGTATTGTTGTTCAACTCAAGGTTGATGATGTTTCCCGAGAAGCTAAAGTCCAAATGGAGTGGTCCTTATGAAATTGTAAGTGTGAAACCTTTTGGTGCATTGGACTTGAAGAACAAAAACAATGAAGTATTTCGAGTCAATGGTGGTGGTCATTCATTTTAGCAGATGGTATTCTGCATCGTGCCACGACATTAAATCAGGTGCTTCTTAGGAGGCAACCCACGTTTCTTTTCCTTTTTCTTTTGTAGTTTGGTATTATTTTTGTGCATACCTGATTTGATGTATGCTACATGGATGAGTGTGACTTATAGGAAATGTGGACAGAAATCTGGCTAAGTGTTGCAAGAATTGCAGACCGCAGTTAAATTATGCAAACCACACATTTATAGTTGTTGCAACAAAAGTGCACTGCAGTCGTAGATTTATCTTGCAGACTGAACAAATGGAAGGTGGAAAATGTCAACTCTCAAAAGCTAGCCTGTCAGGGAAAAGGTCAATCTGTGGCCTTAAAAGGAAATCTGTGGTCGCAACATGGAATCTGCGGTCACACACAATATTCTACAAATCGTAGACAAGATACCGACTTAAGCTTACCAGGTAATAGAGTGCGGACCAAACGTGAAATTGTGTGGCCGCACTCGCCCCTCCTTCCCTAAGAAAACCAAGTAGTATAAATAGAGGTCTAAGGGCAACTTTTACGTTTTTTTCCCTCTCTAAGCACAAACACAATGATCTCTTGAAAATTCTTGGTGAATCTGTCTGTACACACATAAAACATCTTTGATCAACCACTCTTCACGCTACTCATCTAGTATGCTTAAATTTCTTGTTAATTTTTTTCTTTAATTTTTGAAGATTTTTAGTCATTTTTAGGCCATTTGTCAATAAAATACAATTGTGCATTCATGAAGGGGTAAATGTGTAGTGGGGTAAATAGTACATCCTCTATGGGGATTAGTTCAATATATTTTCATGCCTTTATACTGTTACCATGTCAAAATTTGCACAATAATTGCAAAACCTAGATAGAAATACCGGAATGTTCGTGTTGTTTTGAATTTTGTGGCCGCACCTGAAATTGTGCGATCCACAGAAGTTGATTCTAGGGCAACGTTAGTGAGGAAGGGGTCTGCGGCCTCAAGGTAAAATGTGCAGACCGTAGAATTCCCATTGTGGCTGCAAAATAGCCCTTTTAGTATCATCGGAGAGTCTACAAAATTGTGACTCAAATGTGTGGCCGCACATCTTACTGTGCGAACCGCCAAAATCATGTTACGACCGCACATCAGCCAATTATCTATCATCAGAGAGTTGTCATATTTTGGGTTTCTGAGTTGCGGCCACAAGGTAAAATGTACGGATCACACTTCACTTTTTGCGGCCCGTAAGGCCTCATCTACGGGCGCAAGAAAATTGTGCAGACTGAAGATCCTTTCCTGCAAGCATAATTAAATTGTTACCCTAACTGTGCTTCTTGGTGTATACTTGCATATCTCCTTGTTTGACTGAACATTGAATTGCAACTAATAATCACTTTTGCTTAATACAAATAATAGTTTGATTTAGAGGCAAAGGTGATACTTCTAAAGGGAGGGGGTGAACCTTCTAGGGGTCGAGGCAAGAGTGCCTTACCCCGTGGCTAATAAATCACAATAACAAAGCAAGCTAAAACCGATAGAGGGAAAAGTGCATATCTCTCTAAGAAGAGTTCTTATGTCCTCTCTAGGGAAGCATCAGAGGGCAACTCAGCCTCTGTTCAAGAGAAACCGGGCGTACAGTTAAGGCCGCAAGGGAGATATCAACTCAGGGACGAGCTTTCCTCATCTCATAGCACTTCCAAGTGTTTGAAAAGTGCTAGTTAGGCTTCTGAGCCATCCACTACACCTGTCCCTGAAGCACAAGATACATCAGTTCAGGACATCCCCAATGATAGTAGAAGGGGAGATGCTACAACTGCCAATCTTGAAAGCTCGAAGAAGAAAGATGTTTGGGAGGATTGTTTTGTCAGTTTGGTTGCCTTCACTAGCTTTCGTACTTGGTGGACAATGAGTTCGCTCACTCTTAAGAGGTAGTTTTAGTTGAAAGATCTAGAGAAGTATAACCCAGTAGTTTTAAGATAGTTCAAGGAACACAATGCGTGGATATGGTTCATCCAGTGTGGTGGATGCCAAAGAATACAAGTTCGTGAATTCTATGCCAATGTGTCGCATATCAAAAAAGGGACAAAGGTAACCAAAGTGCGTAACCTTAAAGTGAGATTTGATCAACATACACTCAATACGTACTTGGGTTTCAAAGATGTCGAGCCAAAGGAATAGAGAAGTATGAAATGGGAGATGCAGCTCGGCTTTGGTTAGCAGAGATACTAGCAGCATCTGGGCCACCACCACCATGGATTTCCGCTGGGGTTCCTATCCATAGGATCTTTCTAAGTTTCAAGGCAAAGGGGTGGAAAACCTTTGTCTGCACCAGACTGGACCCGAGCCAGAATAAGACCTACCTTTCAATTCCTTGGGCAGTTCTAGTTGCTTCTATCATGGTTGGGTACCCTATCAATGTAAGTGTCGTGATATCGGCCAACATCTCAGTGATTTCTCGGAAAGATGTCTCATCCTACCCATATCCCAATACCATTACAGAATATATTACGGATGCGAGGGTAGAGCCGAGGGATTATGATACAAAGGTGTAGACGAAGAAGCCTTACTCTAGGTACTCACTGATGGATGCGAACAACCCTAAGAGAAAAGGTCAGTCTTCTACCACTACAGGCTAGTCTGATGAGCCAACCATGTTAGTAGCGGAGGCAGTTGATGCTCCATCCACTTCGGCCGAACGTTCCTCTAGTGCTGCTGCTATGTATCCACCATCATCTATAGTCCTATTGTAGTTCCTGCCATAGCTTCCACCTCGGCTTCGAAGCTAGTATCTTTGCCTCATATCCCACTTTCTACACTGCGAGTCTCCCAAATAATGGCGAGCGTCTACAGCTAGATGCATACAGCGACTGCAAAGCTATGCAACTTATCCAGTACTGTTGCACCACAGTCTTCTATTCAGGAACCTCAGGTTCCCCCCGATAGTTGAAGAGACATTGAAGAAGCTCCTGGAGAATGAGACAATTATTATGGCTACCTTGGTACAAAACATGTTAGTGATCGAAGAACTGGGAAATAAAGTAAAGAAGATGCGGAAATCTCAAGCCAACAAAAAGTCAATGGATAAGCTCCGAAGAGAAGTGAAAATAATTAATACAGCCGGAGATCTCCCTTTGACATGCTGATTGACCCACACCATTCAGGCCCAGATCCTACATCACCATCTGCACCGGTGGCACTTGATGGCCAGTTTGAGGAGCCAAGGAGCCAAACCATGTTGCCGACAGTGTTGAGGCAGAACGCGATATGTTCACAACCCAACCACTCCAGAGCTGAGGATGATGAGGTTCAGTTGGATGAGACTGAGGGCAGTGACATTGCTGGGGACACAGAGATGTCCAAGGAGCCGTAGGGAGTTTTCTTCACTATTTCCCCTTTTTTACTCTTATTCTGTTAAGCATTGGAGACAATGTTTATCTTTATTGGGGGAGAGGGGAGGGTAGAGTTCATTGATCATATTTGTTACATTTTGTGACATTTGTCCCGTATGAACTTGATATTATTTTTTATTTTCTTATTGTATATATTCGCTCTCTTTCTCTCATTATGTCAGTAGTTTTTGTTTTATTAGCTTCTTTAGTTTTGTTTCTTTATTAGATCTTAGTTTTATTTAGTAGCATTTCTTTTTTTATTTTATTTAGTAGCCTCTTTTTATGTTTTAGTATATAATAAGCCTTTGATTTTCTTAATACCACTGTTCTCTCAAAAGGTATCTGTTGTGTGAACCGGGTGACTAACCTTCTTAAGGGAATGAGTCCGTTTTTGGTATTTAGGTAATAATAGTAGTAGTAACAAATTAAAAAAACTAATTAATGCATGCTCAAATAGGAAACCATGCTTCAATTGGTACCAACACACTTAACTATGCGCTTATGGTTAGAGACAAGGGTTTTGAAAGAAATAGCTCTAATTAGTGACTTTGTGACTCTTGTGTTGACTTTGGAAATCATCGAGTGGTTTAATTGGACCATTGTTATCTTTAAACTTGAATCTGGTCATTGTGGGCCCTCGAATCTATCCTCTTTAACAATCCGGTTGCGTGAAGGGTGAGATGAATTGTTGCGAGTCCAAGTATCCGTGCAAAGAATCTAGAACTTGCCCCGAATGTGTTTCAAGGCGAATTCATAAGTTTTGCTTGGTTTGAGAAGTTATTGTAGTCTCTCCTTGGACCTTTTGAGTCTTCTATTGCCAATCAATGTCATTATCCCTTGTCAACCCCTTTGAGCTTTTAGCCTTTCACATTGGAAGACCATGTTACAAGCCTTTACTCATTTTATCATGACCTTCTCTTGGCACCTGAGCTTTCCTTGAGACTCTTGTGAAAAAAATGGCTCAAAATGTAAGTTTGGGGGAGAGAAGAGTAACTTGGAAAAGGTATAAAAGCATCAAAAGAGAAAAGAAGTGATGAGAAGAAAAGGGAATAAAAGAAAAGAACAAATAGAAAAAATGCAAAAAGTGAATAAGTGGAAAAGTTGAAGAGATTCAAAGAGAGGTAATGATACTAAAAATGGAGAAATAAAAAGGGGAGAAAAAGAATGAAATGATCAAGAAGGAGTGATGTTAAGTCTCTCTAGTCCCCCAATGAAAAGAAAGTGCCTCTAAGAATTGGCAAAGTGTGAGCCAAGAAATGAAAAAAAAATGGAGTGCTTAAGGAAAAGTGTAACCGCTCATCCATAATTTATCCGACCCTAATCCAAAAGCCTTCATTACATCCCAAAAATGTCCGACTTTATTTCAAGCCGAGTGAGCTTACATTAGTGGCGATCTATATGAGGGGCAAGCCTTTGGTACTTGAAGTCGTACTTGTGGCATTCTCTTGAGAGAGATCAGTGAACCTTTCATAAATCTTTGGATTTACTGATAAATTTCTTAAGTAAGCCGGGAAAATGGAAAGCATAGGAGAAAGAGTTTGGAGTGTACCATAACCTACATGATAGAGCAAGAGTCTTTGATAAGTAAAGTCAATTCTTGAAGCTCAAATGTCACATTAGAACTATAAGTGCATAAATGTTTAACTTGTTGCCTTGTTGATAATACATGAGTAGTGTGGGTAATTGTTGGTCTCAACTAATGTGTGGATAGCTCACCTTTAACTCGCTGAAATGACCCTTAAGTTTTGGAGGTGGGAACTAATTTATTTGCTCGAGGACAAGCAAAGACTTAAGTATGGGGGAGTTGATAAGTGGGGATTTTGACTGCTTAGTAGCGCCTTTTAGCATTTGTTTTAGTCTAAAAGCATTGAATTATTTTACCAAAACTAATGAAATTGTGCAAAATTGCAGAAATGATGGAAGTTGGTTTCCCAAGATAAAATCCGACTAAAAAAAGAAAGTTTCGAAGGACAAGGGAATGAAGGGCATAGAAGCACAAATGTGCAGTCCATAGAAGGAATTTTACGGCTGCTAAAGACATTGCGGACCGCAAAATTCCATCTGTAGCCGCAAACAAAGAGAAAGAATTTAGCAAAACTTTGTGCAAAGTGCCTTGGGCTAAGAGTCGAAATCAGAGACTATGCAAAAACACCAAGTCTAGGAGCCTCTGTGAATTGCGGATCGCATAAGAACTGTGTAGCTGCGGTCCTAATTGTGCAGACCGCTAAAGATAGCCTCGCAGCCGCAGTTCAGATATGTGCAGTCGCAGAACTCCAGTTCCTGCCAGATGAAGAAATTTGTGGACCGCACATGGAATTGTACGCCGCAGAACCTCACGAGGGGCATTTTTTCCGAGATTTTTAGCCTTGTATAAATTGACGAGTTTCAAAAAATTATATCAAGTTTGAACATCTAAAGTTGTTGTAGACATTTTTCTTTACAACTTTAGGAAGTTCTACATTATTTTGGTATTTTAACATTAGATTTTTTTATTTTAATCTTCCATTATGAGTTTAATTAGTTTTTCTTCTCTATTTTCTATAATTTCTATTATGAGTAGCTAGACTTCTACTAGGGTTGTTAACCAACCCTAGTGTGTAAACCTTATGGGTGATTATTTTAGTTCTTGTTTATGATTGGGTGCCGATTATTTAGCTTAGTTCATGCTTCAATTGTAGAATTATTGGTCGAAAATATTGATTCATGCCTATTTGAATTAGTCTCTACTTGAGAAAGAGAGACATAGTCTAGGATAACTTATCTAACAAGGAATTGGGTCAATTGAGAGATTGATTAACCCAATTAAAGGGTTCAACCAAGAGATAGTAATAACCCGACTTGAGCTCCTATCAAATGTTTTGGTTGATACCCGTTTGGTCTTGAGAAAGACAAATTGGGAAAAACCACTCTCTGAACGAGAGGTATTGAGTGGGTAATGTTGAGTTGTGAGCTATAATAAACCCCAATCAACAACACAAGTATTAACGTCTTTAACACTTTAGGCAAACACCTAGGTTATGGTCACATCTCTAGGCTTTTTATCCATTTGGAAAAATCTTAAAAACAATTACCTCTAGTCTCCTTTCTTTATTTTGCAATCATTATCTCAACATTAGAAATAGCAAACAAATCCTTGCTATGGAAGTGCTATCTAGATAGTCCATTTGCTTGCCTCAAATATATACCCCTAACTCCTATCATTACTTGCAGTGGATTTGACCCCGACTCCTAGTTGGATATTTATTATTGCATACGACCATATATCTCTATTGAGGTGTGTTGTAGACGTGATCAAGCTACTGCAAAGTTGTCTGACTTATCTAGTACTGTTGCAGCCTAATCCACTTCACAGGCACCACAGGCTTCTTCTGACATCGATGAGACACTAAAGAAGATTCTAGTGAACTAGAAGACTATTATGGATACCTTGGAACAACACAGGTCAGTTATTGAGGAGCTGGGAAAGGAAGGGAAGAAGATGAGGAAGTCCCAAGTAAGCAAGAAATCAATGGACAAGCTTCGGAGAGAGGTGACTAGACTTGCTATAGCTGGCGACCTTCCCTTTTACATACTGCTTGACCTTCACCAGTCAGCCTTAGATCCTTCAGCACCATCTACATTGGTAGCACCAGCTGGCCAGTCTGACGAGCCAAACCTTGCTATCAACACTTCTGAGGTAGTGCGTGCGATGTTTGACAACCTAACCATGCCTAGATTTGATGATGATGTGATTTTTTTGGTGACCCTAAGGAAGATGGCATTGCTGGTGACATTGAGATGTCCAAGGATCCTTAGGGAGTTTTCTTCACCCTCTCATTTCTTACTCTTATTTTGCTAAGCATTGGGGACAATGCTTACTTTTATTTGGTAGGGCGGGGGGGGGGGGGGGGAGGTTTTTTGACATATTGGTACACTTTGATATATCTGGTCTGTAATAATTTGATAATACTCTTTCTTTTCTTATTTGTATTTATTTATCTCCTCTCTCTTCTCTTATGTATAATTGTCTCTCTTTAGTAGTTATTGTTTATTAGCTTATTTATCTTTTCCATATCAGTTCTTGTTTTGTTAAGTATCTTCTTTTTATGCTTTAATAGATAATAAGCCTTTGTTTTTCTTAACTCCGCTGTTCTTTCCAAAGGTAGTTATTGTGTAAACTGGGTGGCCCGTCCCAACAATAGATGGCGTGACAACTTTCTTAAGGGAATGAGTTAGTTTTTGTGCATTTAGGTGATAATAATAATAATAGTAGTAATGAATAAAAAGAACTAATCAAGTCATTCTCAAAGAGTTGATCATGCTTCATTTGGTAACAACACACTTAACTACATGCTTATGGTTAGAGACAAGGTGTCTGAAAGAAATAGCTCTAGTTAGTGACATTGTGACTCTTGAGTTGACTTTGATAATCATCTAGTGGTTTAATTGGACCATAGTGATCTTTAAACTTGAATGTGGTCGTTGTAGGATCTCGACTCTATCCTCTTTTACAATCTAGTTGCGTGTCTAGAACTTGCCCCGAATGTGTTTTAAGGCGAAATCCTGAGTTTTGCATGGTTTGAGAGGTGATTTTAGGCTTTCCTTGGCCCGTTTGAGCTTCCTACTGCCAACCAATGTCGTTATCCCTAGTCAAACCCTTTGATCTTCTAGCCTTTCTAATTTGGTAACCATGTTATAAACCTTTTCCTGTCTTATCGTGACCCTCTCTTGGTACCTGGACTTTCCTTAACACTTTTGTGAAACAAGTGGCTTAAAACATGAGTTTGGGGGAGCGATGAGGAATTTTAAAAAGATATCAAGGCATAAAAAGAGAAAAGAAATGATCTCTATGAAAAGAAAAGTCAAGAAAAGAAAAGAACAAAAAGAAAAATGCAAAATATGAATAAGTGAAAGGGTTGATGGATTCAAAAAGAGGTAATGATCCCTAGCATGAACAATTAAAAGGGAGAAAAAGAATGAAATGAACAAGAAAGAGTGATGTTAAGTCTATCTAATCCCCAATGAAAAGAAACTGCCTCTAAGAATTGGTAATTTGTGAGCCAAAAAAATGAAAAAATTGAGTGCTTAATGAAAGGTCTAACCAATTACCCATACGGTATCCTACCCTAACCCAAAAAACTTCATTACAAACCGAAAGAATTCCTACTTGATTTTGAACCAAGTGAGCTTACATTAGTGGTGATCTACATGAAGGGCAAGCCTATGGTACTTGATGCCTCACTTGTGACATTTTTTGTGAGAGATGAGTGAACCTTTAATCTTACGATCGAGTGCTAATTTCTTAAGTAAGCTTGGCAAATGGAAAGTAGAGGAGGAAGAGTTTAGAGTCCACCATGACCTACATGATAGAACAAGAGTCCTTGATGAGTAAAGTCAATTCTTGAAGCTCAAATGTCACATTAGAACTATATGTGCAAGAATATATGACTTGTCACCTTGTTGATAATTCATGAGTAGTGTTGGTATCGTTGGTCTCAACTGATGTGTTAATGACTCACCTTTGACTCGCTGAAATGACCCTTAAGTCTAAGGAGGTGGGAACTAATTTATTTTCTTGAAGACAACAAAAGACTTAATTTTGAGGGAGTTGATAAGTGTGGATTTTGACTACTTATTAACACCTTTTTGCTTTTGCTTTTGCTTTAGTCCGAAAGTATTGATTTACGTTCCCGAAACTAATGAAAGTGTGGAAATTGTATGAATGTTGGAAGTTTTAGCTCCCATGATGAAATTCAACTCAAAACGGTGTGTTCTGAATCACAAGGTAAGAAGGGGCGTAGAACTTAAGAGCCCAACAGGATTTTAGCCAATGTGCGGACCACACATAAATTGTGTAGCCGCAGAACAAGGTTTGCATTGACAAATTATTCAATGTTCAGAGAGTGTGCCAAAGACCAAGACCTGAACCTTGCTTGAAGTGCCGACCGCACAAGAATTGTGCGGCCGCAGAAGATGTTTTGCATCCGCATATCGGAATTGTGTGGCTGAAATTCAAGATCATGTCAGCTGAAGAAATTTGCAAAATTCATATGGAATTATGTGGCCGCATAACCTCCCGAGGGGAGTTTTTTCCATAAAATTTTGGGCAACTATAAATAGACCAGGTTCATATTTTTAGGTAAAGTTTCGAAGTTTGAGTTGCTGTAGCCGTTATATTTTGCCAATTTAGGAAGTTTTTGACTATTTTAGTGTTTAAACATTATATTTTATCATTTTAATCTTAGATTATGAGTTTAATTAGTATTTCTTCTAGTTTTTCTTCATTGTTCACTATAAGTAGTTAGATTTTTACTAGGGTTGTGACCCAACCCTAGGGGTGTACATTTGATTTATCGATTCGATTTTGACCCTTATCGATAATTACTTATCGATTATCGATTTGTACATATGCTTATTGTTATCGTTTCAATAAGTTTTTGATTTTTTCGATTTCGATTTATCGATTTTTGGGGCTTATCGATTCGGTTATCGATTACACCAATAAGAAATTTTGCGGGATTCCACGGAAAGCATATCGCTATAAACACGCCTAACTAATATGGACCAAAAGAAGCTAAAATAAGACGAACACCGTTTATAAAATAAAAATTGTGTCAACAAGCACATGCAACAAAACTAAAGTAAGGGATCAAATGTATGCCATCAACACTCCAACGGTATAAAAAAAATAAAAAAAAATCATCACGGGTAATTCTATTTTCCATTAATTTGAACTTCATTCCCTTGAGCTTTAAATATGATCATTCCTTAAATGTGGTAGATGAAATAATAGGGTTAGGGACTTAGGGCAAAGGAAAGGGTATTATAGAATAATGGTAAAAAAAAAGTTTTAAAAAAAATATTTTTTAGTATTTCTTATCGGTTTATCGATAAATCGATAATCGAAGAGGACAAAATCAAAATCGAAATCGATAACTCGATAAGCAAAATTTTGAAATCAAAATCGAAATTGATAAATCGATAAATCGATATCGATAAACCGATAATAAATAATCGATTCGATTTATTGATAAACCGATTCGAATGCACACCCATACCCAACCCTAATGTGTAAACCTTATGGGTGCTTAATTTATTGCATGTTTATAATTGATTAATGCCTTTTTGACTTGGTCTTTACTTGAGAAAGAGTGACCTGGTGTAGGATAACTTGGCTAACAAGGACTTGGGCTAATTAAGAGGTTTATTAGCCTAATTAAAGGGTTCAAACTAGATATAGTGAGAACCCAACTTGAGCTACTATCAACTATTTAGTTTGATACCTATTTGGGCTTAAGAAAGCCAAATTGGGCAAAATAGCTCTATGACCTAGAAGTATTGAGAGGGTAATCTAGAATTGAGAGATATAATACACCAAAATCAATAAAACAAGTGTTAATATATTTAACGCATTAGGCGAATACCTAGGTTAAGGTCACATCCCTAGGCTTTTAAACAATTAAATACTAAAAACATTCATGCACTTTTTAGTTTCTTCTCTATGCTTATAATTGTTAGAGTAAAAGTAGAATTAGGAATCAAAACCAATTGTTTGGAAGTGCAATTTCGTTGTTCCATTTGCTTTCGTCAAGTGTATACTCCTAACACCCATTGTATCTCCCAATGGAAATCGACCCCGACTCTTGTTGGGTACTATTCTTCCATCGATCATTTTCACTCACTATTGAGTGCGGATTGGATGTGGACCAGGTACCAGAAGAGATGGACGCAACAAAGTCCACAACAGAAGAGCTTGAGCAAGCCGCATTATTCTAAGAGTTCTTGGAAA
Organism: Nicotiana glauca; assembly: GCA_026770625.1. NCBI lineage: Eukaryota > Viridiplantae > Streptophyta > Magnoliopsida > Solanales > Solanaceae > Nicotiana > Nicotiana glauca. The sequence goes on along the minus strand of MU749622.1, from coordinate 155,027 downwards.
GGAAATTCCACTTGGGGACAGGACTGCACCCCAAACTAAGGTCTGAATTTATTAAATTTCTTAAATTTAATGTCGATTGTTTTGCATGGTCGCACGCGGATATGACAGGTATCCCGACGAAGTGGCCATACACAAGCTGAGCTTCGATCTCAGCATTCCTTCGGTAAGATAGAAAAAATGGCTTATTGTCGAGGCCAGGAACAAATTCGTCAAAAAAGATCTAACTCGCCTACTTGATATAGGTTCAATCCAAGAGGTAAAGTATCCATATTGCCTAGCTAACATAGTAGTAGTTCCAAAAAAGAATAATAAATTTTACATGTGTATTGACTATAAAGACTTGAATATGGCATGCCCAAAGAACTCGTTTCCATTGCCAAACATTGATCAAATGATCGATGTGATGGTCGGGCATGAGTTAATGAGTTTTCTCGATGCTTACTACGGGTACAACCAAATCAAGATAAACCCGGAGGACCATGAAAAAACTTCGTTCATAATGAACTTCAACACATATTGCTATAATCTGATGTCCTTCGGAGTAAAGAATGCTGGAGCCACTTATCATCGGCTGGTAAACAAAATGTTTGTGAAACAGATAGAGAAAACCGTGGAACTTTATATAGACTATATGCTTGTTAAGTCTTTGAATATAGGTGATCATCTTATACACTTGCGAGGAACTTTTGACATCCTAAGGAATCATAAGATGAAGCTTAACCCCGAAAAGCGTATGTTCAGGGTCAGATCCGTTAAGTTCCTAGGGTTCCTGGTATCTCAAAGGTGACTTGAGGCTAACCCTGATAAAATCAAAGCCATCGAAGACATTCCGGATCAGCTGTCAAGTGTAAAAGAGGTTGAAAGGCTCACGAGGAGATTTGCTGCTTTAAGTAGGTTCATTTTCCGGTCTTTAGAGAAATGTCATCATTTCTTTTTGTTACTTAAAAACAAGAACAACTTCAAATGAACCCCAGAATGTCAACAGGCTTTGAGGGATTTGAAAAGATACTTGTCAAGTCCACCACTGTTATCAAAGCTGGACGAAGGCAAAAACTGTTAAACTATCTAGCGGTGTCGGAGGTAGCGGTAAGCACCATTTTACTCCGGGAGGATGGAGTTGCACAATCTCCCATTTATTACGTTAGTAGAATTTTAACGGGAGCAGAAAATCGCTACCCACATTTGGAAAAGTTGGCCTTGGCCCTCATAGTCACAGATCGGAAGCTAAGGCCTTATTTTTAGTGTCACCCGATAGCTAAGGTGACAAGCTTTCCCCTGTTGAATATCCTTCATAAACTCGAACGTTCGGGTAGGTTGGCCAAATGGGCATTCGAAATGAGTGAATTTGACATAGAATATAAATTTAGGACTGCGATTAAGTCACAAGTTTTGGCCAACTTTGTGGTTGATTTGGTTCGGGGTTGCTACCTTTGGCTACTAAAGAAGTGGTGATGACGTCTAAATAGACATCGAGAGTTTGGAACCTATTTACAAATAGAGCCTCCAATGTAAAAGGGTCTGGGCTCGGTATAGTATTAACCACACCTTCGGGAGAAACCCTAAGGCATGCCATAAGAACGTATGAAGCTTTGATTGCTGGACTCAAATTGGCCTGGGGACAAGATTTCGAGGTCAGAGATCAAATGCGACTCCCAGTTGCTAGTAAATCTGATCTATAGGATATTTGAATCCAAAGAAGAGTGCATGGAACAATACGTATTAAAGGTCCAGGCTCTGGTCGCTCAGTTCCGTGAGTGGTCAATTATGCATATCCCGAGGGAAGAAAATGCAAAAGCGGACATGTTAGCTAACCTTGGTTCATCAACAAAAATGAAGGGATCAGAATACGATACGATCGTGTATCTTATGCACTCAGTTCTGGATGCAGATAATTATTACGAGGTAAATGCAACTAATTTGTTCGGGGACTAGAGGAATGAGATCATTGATTACATCGAGCACAGAAAATTGCCTGAAGATCCAAAATCGTCCCAGGCACTGCGCACTGAAGCAGCGGGGTATAATTTCAAAGAGGCCAATTGTACAAGAAATCTTTCCTAGGGTGGCCCGATATTTGGGAGCTTCTGAAGCTAATTACGAAGGGATTTGTGGAAACCATTCAGGCGCAGATTCCTTAGTACTAAAAATGGCAAGGGCGGGATACTAGTGGCCCCGGATGGAACAAGACGCCAAAGCTTTTGTTCAAAAATGCGATAAGTGTTAATGCTAAGCACTGTTGGTACATCAACCAGCAGAACCATTACACTCAATTTTGTCTCTACAGCCGTTCATAAAGTGGGAAATGGATATCAATGGACCTATTCCACTGGCCCCCTGTTAAGGTAAGGTTCCTTTTGATTTTAACTGACTATTTTTCTAAGCGGGTTAAATCATGTCCCTATCAGAATATTGGCGAATGTGAAATGGTATATTTCTTGTGGGAGAACACAATTTGCAGAGTTGGGATACCAAAAGAGATAGCCTTCGACAATGGGCCACGGTTTATAGGTGCAAAGGTCACGAAGTTCGTTCAAGACCTTAAAATCAAAAGGATCACATCTTTGCTCTATCATCCGAGCGGAAACGTTCAAGCAGAATCAACGAACAAAGTGATTATATAAAGTCCCAAAAAGAGGTTGGAGAAAGCTAAAGGAAAATGGCCCAAAGAATTACCGGGAATACTATGGTCATATTGAACAACGACCAAATCGAGCACATGAGAGACTCCATTATCCATTGTGTACGGAGCAGAAGCCCTGATCACGGTGGAAGCAGGGGAAGCTACCCTGAGATACTTTCAGGTGAATGAGGAAGCAAACAACAAAGAAATATTAGTTAATTTGGAACTGCTCGATGAACGCAGGGACTTGGCGCATATAAGGATGGCAGCTCAAAAGTAGAGAATAAAAATATATTACAATCGAAGAGCCAACCTCCATTATTTCAAAGTGGTAAACATGGTTTTAAGGAAAGTAACTCAAAACACCCGAGAACTCAATGCAGGTAAACTAGGCCCAGTTTTTGTTCCAATTGGGTTTCTCTGGTAAGGTTTTTAATGAGGCAACAATGGAAATCATACTACGAAGAAAGTTTCAACAACAACAATAAGACCTTCTAATAACACGGCACAAAAGCGAAGAACCACTTTTACAAGTAGATAATCTTTTGCTTGGTAGCAAAGTTCCTATTGGGAAATTAAGCTAGCTATCGAACAAATATTATCCGACCACTAACAAGTGCAAGACACTAGGGAATTATTGGATAGTCATTGGCTCTATAGAATATATTCCAAAGGGGAAGTGAAGTTTGTTACCGAACTGAATATTACCTAGAAATACATTGGTGGAATCCTCGAAGATGCTTAACTTCCAG